>LUKR01000601.1:0-18480 GCA_019395275.1 Puccinia brachypodii | reverse complement strand
TTTTTTTTTTTTTTTGCAGTGCATGATAGTGTAATGGGCAAATAAAAACCCTTTCCAGAAAAATGGATAAAGTAATATGGAAAACCTGGGAAAAAATTCTAAGGAAAGTAATAATAATGATTAAAAAAATCACAACTTTACATTACACCAGTATTACTAGTAATGTAATGTAATGTAATAAGCCAGTGTTTTTATTTTTTATTTTTTTTACAAATTTTCCAACTTTGGTTTTTTGTTTTGATTTCTTGATCATCATTCTTTTGAACCTATTTTGTATGATTTGAACAATTCTTGTGACTGTTGGTGTGTGGGCTGAGGTGCTGGAATGCAAAATAACATGCCAATTTTACCTCTCTACTCACTGTACAGCAGTCAGTTCTCACTTGGACACCCTAACTCTGTCAGTCTGGCCCACTCGCTAATAACATCCAAGGTCCCAGTGTACTGATCATCAATGGTTTTTTTTTTTTAAAATGTTCTTCTTTGTTAAGTCTTTACAGTTCATTATGATTTCCAATCACCAGATTTTTTTTTTTTTTATGACAATAGCTTCTCAAGCTCATGATGACTCAGATGGTTCATTTGAGATTGAAAAAAAAAAATCGAAAAGAAAAGAATATTTCAGAACAAGCAAAAAAAAAGAAGAAAAAACAAAAAGGATGTATGAAAAAATTACAGGGTACATATATGTACACATAGACATACATGTACAACTGAAAATTCTTTCTATAAATAATAATAAAATCAAAACCAAATAAATCAAATAAATTTGTCACACAATTATTTATTTATTTTTATTTTTTATTTTTGGTTGATAATAATAATGAACAAAAATAGTAAAAAAGGAAGAAAGCAGAAAAAATTCTATATATTATTTTATTTCAATTCTCTCTATCACTAACATTATCATAGTGTACCTAGTGTTTTTGAGGGAGGAGGAAGAAGAGAAAGCCGAATGAACGATTGACCTTGATCTTGATCTTGATTTGATTTGTTTTTGTTTTTGTTTCAGTTGGGTTTAAATTTGTAAAGGATCTCTGTATGTTAAACGTAATCCCCAGGTCTCCAACCCGCTCTGAGAGTTTTACTGATATGAAAATTAGTTCTTCGTTGTTGTTTAGTAGATAACCTCCCTTTGTTAAAGAAAAGAAAAAACGAAAGATATAAGTGAGCCGCTGCACAAGAAGTATACGGAGGAAGAGGAGGAGGAAGGAAAAAAAAGAAGACTGACCACCAGTAGTTCTCATTTCCTGACAAACGAACGCATTAGGGGCGCCGACGAATTTCTCATCTGAGAAATGATACTTCCCTCCAGTTTCACGGGAAGGTTCGACGTCATCGCCCGAGCCGAACAAGTCGAGTGCAAGTTTAGTATGCGAGACCCCCGCATAAGTGGTAATACACCGAGGATTGACGAGGATCCTAGCCGGCTTGAGGGACGAGTTGGGGATCGTGGTTGTCTGGCTTAACACTCCTGTCTCCTCTTCTTCCTCTTCATCATCATATCCATACTCTTCATCCAAGGGAATAGACCCTTTCTTTTCAGATGCCCCAGGTGGTCCTCCATTACTACCTGCTGGGCTTCCTCCCTCCTTTCCAGACTGGGGAGTGGCTTGTTGATCGGATGGTGAGGACTGAGTGGGATCATCGACAGAGTTCCCTTTTGCTGATGATGTGTCCTGTTCAGAAGGAGTGGATTGCCCTACGGGGGGCTCGACGAGCTCGTCTCGCTTCATCTTTTGTTGTCCTTTAGGGAGCGGCTTTCCACCGATGGCTTTCTCGTCCACGATCAGGGGGGGTTCGACGGCATCCTGTTCCTTCTTCTTAGCCGCCTCTTTCTCCTCATTTGCTGCCAAATCACGTTCGGCCCCGACCCCGTCTGTCTGATCGAAATCAGCCTCAGGGAGCATGGCGTTGTGGTCGACAAGATCGATGTTGCCCTGTTTATCTTTGACTTGTTTTTCCTGTTTCTCTATTGATTTCGAGGGCTGGCTCGCTCGAGTGGGTTGGGGTGATTCTTCGACCGGGATCGACAGACGGGGTGCAACGACACGGATCAGATCTTCTAGCTCCCTCGACAGTCCACGCGGTTTCCCGGCCTTGTCGCGTTGCTTAGCTTCTCGGGCAGACTCCTTCACGCCTTCCTTAGCCGACATGAGCCATATGTCTCGACAGAAGTGCATCTGAGAGGAGTCCATACAAGGCCCTTCGGTCCATACCGGCGACTTGCCCGAACCCGCCGAGGTGATATTGAATACCCCTGCAACTGAGGATCGGTAGTGGATCCCCGCATAGTATGTCATCATCGGATCGACGATATGTGAGCCCGACTCACAGCAAAATACTTGGAAGGGCAAGTGCTGTTGGTAGCGTGCTGCGCTAGCTGAATCTCGCGGTGGGGCTTCGTCGATCGGAGATGTTGACTTGGAGCCTCTGAACAGGTTTCCATCCAAATCTCTGGTGCGCCATCTTAAAAAATATATATATAAAGTTGGTTCATAAGTACAGGGGACGATACAAGTGCAATCTGAATGGGTACAAACCTATCGTTGTAGATGAAGAAGCCATTGTGTTCTTTCCAATCCATCCCACAGACCATTGTTGCTTGGTTCATAATGCTAATCCTGAGCGTTTCGAGGATATCGTCTGGACAAGTGAACCCTTTGAGCCAGATAACACGAATGAAAGAGACTTGGCGACGTTCGTAGAGTTCAAAGAGGGGTTCGAGGGCGAGGTTACGAGTATAAGCTTCTTCGAGTGGGTAGTAGGAGGCAGCAGGATCGGAGGTCATAGGGGGTACACGTCTGATTCGGAATGGGATTCCAAGTAGTACCATAACAGCCTCTGCGAGATCACAGAGGAAGGGGATCGAGTCTGTACTAGCATAATCGACGACCGATACAAAGATCGCTTGTGTACCAAGTTTCCGAGCGGCCTGGACGACGACGGCGAGTTGATCGATGAAAAAGTGATCAGCCGAATGAACAACCAGGGCGAAGAAGTATCGTTGGCCGGGTTTGGTGAGGTCTGCGTATGGGTCCTCGGCGTCACTAGCATATGGACGGGTGAGGGTTGTACAAGCGGCGGCGGCCCATCCGTTGAATGCCAGTAGTTCCTCGACAGTCCCCTTGATGACCTGTTCGTCTAGATGGACTGTCTCGGGTGCAGTGGCGAACGGTAGTTGAAACCTCTGCCAAAAGTCCTCGAGACCGGCATGGATATCGGTGTCGAATAGGTCCTGCGTATCGTCCCTCCCGATACGTGATTGTAGGAATGGATATCTCTGTGGATTCAGTGCTGATGAACCCAGCGGCGTTCCACTTGTGACCCTCTCGAAGACGTTAGCGATCGCGATTTCCGACTCGACTGAAGGGTTCCTCTGGGCGAATCAGACGGAAAACAAGAAAACAGCCATCAGTTTTCAAGTTTCCAATTTTTGGTGAGAGATAAGGGAATGGTTACCTCTGGAGAAGAGAACAGCAGAGACTTGATGAACCAGATCCCCGCCAGTCCCGCCAGTATCCTTAAGCCGAATCGTTGGTTTGAGCTGAGGGCCATGATAAGAAGATGCTCTGCGGTTTTCAGTGGCTGGCTGGCTGGCTGGCTGGACTTGGCACAGCACTGCTCACTACTCTCAGAGGGTTCTCACTTCTTGATCCCCCACATCCAACCCTAAGCATTTCTTTTCCACTGCCACACACACAGTAGATTGAATTTGTTTCGAACAGAGAAAAATAGTACATCGTTTCTTACAATGACTCTTTCAAAGTTTTTTTTCTTTTTCTTCAATCCTCAATTTGCAAGAGTGAAACACTGGTAAGAATCACTTGGTGCACCCTTCTATGAGAACTTTTCTAAGCGGCACTGCTCCCCACTGGCGGCCTAATCCCCCCCCACAATTCGTAGGGCTCCAGTGTAACACAGGGTTTCAGTCAATGTACCCTTGTCACGTGTGCAGGGAGAATAAATTGAGAACTGGGATGTTCGACGTAATAGCAGAGTTCAGAATTGGGATTTAAATGGTAATCATGTGCTTCACAATTCAAGTTTTCCCTGAGCTTCCAACTTTCAAGCTATGAAGAAATTGAATGGAGGTTTATTGAATTTACCACCAAAAAATTCTCCTTTGTGTCATGGGTGGAAACAGTGGAAACTTGCACAGTTTTTCGTACTCTTTTGTGGATGTTATCAACCTGAATTAACCCTTGAGATCATGGAAAGTCCACGGCAAGCAACTATATGGCTGGTAGCAAGAATATGAATCAAAAAATGATTCCTTTGAATCATGGTCATCTCCCACTTGCCATGAGTTTGCCCTTCTGAGTATCGTCCAACTCAATGATAGTTTTGGAATTTTATGAATATGTTTTTGTTTTGTTTTTTTACAAAGGGGAAGTTGTTCGAAGCGTAAGAGGTTCAAGAATACCAGAGGACAGTAGTATGAATTTCCGACTTAAGAGGGCAGTCCACAATCGGGCAACCTTTCGATGGCATATTGCTTCCTCTTGATGAACATTAACTAACAAGAAGAGATGAATTAGCAAGTAAGTATTGAATCAGGCCAATGGAAAAGTGAAATAGAAAGAAATTGCGAACTGGGACTCCAGGAATTTTCCGCAGACGTCTTCGAAGACCACGATCGCATGTAGCGACGATATAACAACGATGAGCGGTGACTCTCTGGACGATGCAATCATCTGCGTATGTCCCGCGATGAGAGCAAGGTAAACGCTCGACACGGGGGTCACGGGCGAGATTAAGAGCCAATCGATACCGAGTCCCGAGTTTCTCGAGTTCGGCAAGCACGCAATCCGAGACACATGGGATCGCTTTCGCGTACAAACAGTCCAGCATCCCTTTGATCAGATCGATCCGATTCGTGAGTGATAGATTAAGGAAGTTCGTATCCACTAGGACTCGGTAAGGTGGTGCAAGTGCCGTATTGTGAGTCAAGAACATCGAGGTCGGTGTTGGAGCTCTGAATAAGGTTCATGTATCGCGAAAGTTAGATCCATGTCGGTTTAGGGGGTTTTGTTTTTCAGAACTTCGAGGCTCACACGTGTTTCTTTTCGGCTTCTTCCGCTTTCTTTTTTCTTTCTTCTTCCTTCTGTTGGTTGGCTTTCAATCGGGCATCATTAGGATTGATCATCTTTTTCACGGCTGCAAACTTTCTGAACTTGGGTGCTTTAGGCTTTTTTTACAAAACCATTGCACGAGAAGGAACATTTAATTTCAGTACCACTTCCGAAGTGCAACGAGCACATGCTCAAGATTCCTCAGTGCTTACCATCTTGGAAACACGCCGAGTGGGGTGGGCTTAGGCGATGGGTGAGCTTGGGTGGCGGTGGGAATTTCTCGAGGGGGTCGGTGCAAGGGGGGTCGGTGTTTTGTCCAGGGGCCCAAGGCAAAATGCATATTCATCTGGCACTTCAGCCGCAGCCCACTGCTGCGTTCTCACATCTGGGAGTGTTCTTCCACTAATTGACTCGCCCACTGGCGCTTGCTCCAAGCCATCCTCGTGAATGTTAAAGCGCGTGCAATCCAGAAATCACTTTTGCGGTATGTAGCAGAAGTTATATTTTCTAAGTGCACGTTCATAATGCCCCACCAACATTCCCTTGATCGGTTTGCTAATAATGTAATATGGAATTGATTATTGGGACAAATAAATTATTCTAATGGGGGTGGTCTCAGATTTATTGCGCATTCTTTTTTTTTTTGCAAGCTGTACCGGTAGCTTTCCATCGTCAACTGGACCCACAAGGAATTTGAACCTCAAGTTAATTTTGACGAGGTACTAGTACACTGAGATAATGATACCTTCAAGTAATTGATTATTGATTCAAATGAGAAGGGCTATCGGTTCATTTGAATCAAGATCATGGCTTCGGTGATTTCAGACTTTGATTCTGCACCCGGCACCTCAGATCTCTTGGGGCCAGTGAAAATTGGATTAAGTGGTGATGATAAGGATAAAATTTACTTCGGGATGAAATGTACACAAGGGTTAATCTATCTGATATCTTTTCACTCCTAGAGTAGAGGGATTCAAGTCTTGATGAGAGATACAAGGAGTAAGGCAGAGAAACAATTTGCCAAAAAGGGATAACTATTACTTTAGAAGAAAAAAACCATGTCCTCTATGTCGTCTAGACGATTATACGTAGCTGGAAAGACTCATCGAGGCCGACACACTTCGCTGATTAGATCATTAACGGGTCATCGCTCATAAGTGCTTCTTCGGAGGCCTTGGTCTTTGATGACTTGGCTGCAGGTTGTCGTCGAGTACGTTTCTTGGGTGGAGAAGGTTCGATTGGAGCCGGCGGAACTTTGAGTTTTGCTCGTTTGTTTTTGACCACTGGAGCTGGAGGCGGAGGAGGAGGAGGGGGGGATGAATTTTGAAATCGAATCCGATTGCTCCCGCCAGGATGACTAGTGCTTGCGTCTTCGTCGGCCTCGATTGCGATTCTTGGGATTGGAGAGCAGCCAGCAAGCGCTCGAGCGTGGCGATCCATATCAAACGTCAGCGTCACATCCGCACCGAGTGATTGTTGAGTCGGCTTGGTGGTTCTGAAGAAGGGGTGGATCCGATGGTCCGCCGAGACATCCAGGAAGTGGTCTTGCTCCTCTTCATCCTTGGCTCCTCCATCCTTTCCTTCCACTTTCTTCGACTCCGCTATTCCCTCTTCTTCGTCCAAGACAGCCATCTTCGATCGTCCGACTCGAGTGTTCGTCATCGCCGATGATCGCGTTACCCTCCCACTGGGTCTGGCTGTAACCTCTTTCTGGGCATTCGACTTATCGGACAGTTTGACTGGTTTACTTGCGATCTTTCGCCCTGGTTTTTCCTTCACCTTCAATTCTCAGGATTACATTAGGACTGAACCCCACAAACGAATCTTTTGACAGCTGGGAGCTCAAGTAAACTAGGAAAGAATGGGGAAAACCTCACCTTCAATTCGCTCTCCTCTTTAACTTGACTCTTTCCCTTTTTGATAGCCGGAGCTTTCTTAGTAGCTTGCTGGATTTCTTTGGACGAGGCAGTATCTTCGGACATATCATTCCCGTTTTCACTTGCCCAAAGCCGCCTTCATAAATAGTTAAAAAAAATAGAGAGGATTGATATCATGTAATACTGTGTGATTTGAAGGAGAGGAATGAGAGGTCATGCCCACCTGTTGGGGGGTAATAATCTGTTCGAAGGTTTGTAGACTTCTTTGGCGAACTTCCTTCGGTTAGCTGGCCGCTTCTTGGCCAGAGGACTTCCATCTGGATCCGAACGCTCCATGATGAATTTAGATAAAACAGTCTAGGTTGATGGGATAACTATAAGGAATGTGAAGTGCCGCTGGGATGGCTATAATTGTAGAATATGTGTGGAGAGATGGAGATGGGGAGTCTGGTCAGGACCCGACTGGCGTCTTAATTTTCATTTATTTTCTGCTACGATGCTGGTTGAGCAGCAATCTCAACGGCCCATCGACAGACAAGTGCTCGTTCCTTGTGGGGCAAGCGTCCAGCTCGTCATGGCCGGAGAGCACACAGCACAGGTGCCCTCAGGGCCAATGTATTATGCCGGTCGCTTTGAGAGTAACTCAACTCGAGCCTTCACATAGTATCGCCGATCGTTGCAGATCGAAGTACGACGACCATTCCCAGCGGTGGTCGGCAGTTTCGTGATGTTGAATACTTCCCCTTCTCAGAAGAGCAATCACTGTAACAGAGCTGAGCCTTGCGTATCCGCTTCCCATGACCACTGGCTTGTCTCAGTAAGAAAGACACAAAATCTCTCCCCCCCCATGTGTCAAGCGGAGTCAGGGAAGCCGGTGCAGTGTATCTCTTTGGCACATCAGTCATACGGTGCGGTGAGCGGGGTTCAAGTGCGGGATAGTGCTTAGCACATTCTCGTGGGCTGCTGCGACAAGATGAAGGAATGGTCGGGTAAGAAGAATCGGTTCAGCCTTCCAAAGGGAATAGAGGACATTCGATGGTAGGTAACGGCGAGGGTGCAAGCTCATAACAAACGCAGATGAAACCATCCAGCGGAATGGGGACCTTCGGGGATGCTCCCGCTCCGATGGTGATGGCATCGCTCAAACCTCTATGACCGTCGTTACCGGTGCCCGGTGGCTCCCCACAACTCGCAAGGGGGAGATCAGGTAGCTGAGATTTACCACTGGTCGAAGTGGACACGCCGAGACTCACTGCACAGCCCCTCAAAGTCCCCATGCCCCGACTATCCGGAGGAGAGTCCTCCAGGAGTTAGTAAGTTGAAGCCCTTTGCATTGAGATACGGAGGCGTTCGTCGTAAACTCTCCCCGAGCTAAGCACTAACAGAATGTCTTTGATAAACCCCTGAGATCAGCACCATCGAAGCTGGTTGGCCCGGGTACCGACTACCGAGTCATCCAGCGAAGGAGTTCGGTGTCTGATTGTGGGCCCAACAAATGTATAAAAGAATATCAGTTCTCTCTCTCCCACAACATCGCCCACCCTACTTCACTGTTCACCTCTTCCCTGTACATACATCTCGGGTATTTTTTTTTCTCGCTTCAGATCACGGACATCGCACATTGTGTATTCTTTTCTACCATCTTTTCCTTCACAACTCCCTTTCTTTGCCAAAAAAAAAATCCACATTCACAAAATCAGAGACACATTGATCACAGACATTTTTTCTTCTTCTTCTTATACTTACACATTGAAAATATCCATTCTCCCTGTCAAATTACTTTTACCAAATCCAAGGTGCACTCGCTTACAAACAAGATCAACACACACACACACAACAATCAGGCTTGAGTAGCACTTGAACATGAATTGGGCAACAAATTCTCAGCTGTTTTGTACAGTCCGGTGGATTGGGATTTTCACTTTTACCATCTCATCAATTGGATTTACTACTTCAAACCGTGTTGAGCTAGTGGCACGTAATCAAGCTGTGCCAGCGGCTTTTAAACGTTAGTGGAACAAACTATACATACATGAAGGGTGGTTTTTGATGCTGATACCATTGTTAAATTGATATAGCTGTTATGGGGTGGAACTCTGATTGGGCTTTTGGGTGTGTTAACTTAGAAGACGATGACTTTATTTCAGAAGCCCGCAAACTAGCAAGCTCAGGACTCAAGGAGTCTGGATATAACACCATAATCTTTGAATGTGGATGGGAGGACACTCCCAAAGAAGATGGGACACCCCAGGTGGGCTTCCTATTTTTTCCAACCCCTGTAAAGCTTAAAATATTTGACTGACAAGAAAAACAAATCACCATAAAAAAACAGACATATAAGAGTGTCTTCCCAAATGGCCCAAAGGAACATGCTGGCTGGTTGAAATCAGAGGGTTTCAATATGGGTGTAGGTACATGGGCAGGGTAAGTTCAATGTATTATGCTTTGCTTAAGTGTTCAAAAGAAAGACTGACTGAGAAAGAAACATTGACTTTGTATGTATAAAATCTAGAAAACAACTTTGCGGCAGAGATGAATCATGGGACACACCAGATGTACGCAATGTAAATAATTTGCAGAAATATGTCAGCACTCTGGCTGAATGGGGTGTCAGTTATCTTATCCATAGGCCGTAAGCCCTAAGATCTTTCTCACAATGTATAGCCTTCCAGAAAAATAGAAATCATACTGATTGGTAGAATAACAAATGCAATAATGATAGCTGTGACATGGCAACCCCCAAAACTTTGCAGTACAAGGACAGGGCAAACGCTTTAGATGTAAGTCAATGAATGTTCTACAAAAGATTTCTGATATTATTAAAATTCATGAGTGATGTGTTTAATCAATAGGATCGTTACATCAAGATGCAAGAGGCTATTAGGGCTGCTGGTGTCCAGGACAAAATGTTTTATGCGTCAGTTCAATCAATTTATAAATTCCCTAAAGATATGCATACTTTTCCAAGATTTTACTGACTATTAAATAAATCAACTTGGATGTTACTAGTACTGGGCAGTGGGGCTCTTCACCATTAGCCCAACAAAAAACTGCCAATAGTTGGAGGGTGTCAGATGAAAACTTACCAAAATGGGATGCATTGTAAGCAAAATTAACCCACCAGAAAGTATATATTCATTTGACCCTCATGACTCACTTTGGTTTTGTTCTCTAACACCAAACAGTATTAGGACCCTGAACGGACTTGTGCCTTATGCTAACCAAGCTCGTCCCGGTGCTTACAATGATCTTGGCTTTTTCAGATTCACTCAAGATGGCAAAGCTGCCCTATCAAACGATGAGAAAAGCACAATTTTCAGCTTCTTTGCTGCTGCAAAGTGAGTACACAATTCCCTTCAGTCTATACATCACTCCAAAAAAAAAGCATAGATCAGTCTCTGAAATTATCATTTTGAAAAGAAAAGAAAAATTGAAACTAATTAACTTCTGTCTATAACTTTCTTTTCTTAGATCACCTCTAATTCTTTCTGATGAAGTCTCAAGAATTGGAACCGAAACCATTGACATATTAAGGAACCGGAGAGTAATTGGAATAAATGTAAGCTGAAATGGGAGAGTGATAGCAGAGATCAATTGGTACTCTATTAGGAACATAAGATTGACATAATTATATCCACACTTTGTGATTTAGCAAGATGACCTGGGCAAAAGTATCCTCTTCAATCGAAGATACTCAAATGACATGGATTTATGGAGTGGGCCGTTGAAGGATGGTAGCACAGTTGCAGGTAATATTTATTGATTTAAGCGTCACTTGACACTAATCAACAATGCTCAGTTCTTGAGGGAATTTTTTTTCAAGATATTCCAATTACATTGCTATCAACTGATCATTGGTCTGATTTGTTTCCTGATTTCACTTTCAGTCATTATTAACTGGTCCACTACCGCTGGAAAAAAAGAAATTCAGTTGGCAGACTTTGGCTTTGAATCTGCACGAATTCATGATGTACGAACTGGCACTGATCTAGGAGCCAAAGCCAAGACGTAAGAGAAATTAAGAGACTAATAAATTATTAATTTGCATATTTGATTGTCTTTCTAACAGAATAAAATGGTCTGATTAACTCCCACAGCTTTGTTCAAGATATTCCAGGACACGGAAGTGTTATCTTGAAGCTCAGTGAAACCAAGCCAATCCCAAAACGGAATTTCAAACGATTCACAGCTGAGAAAGCTGAACTCTCCCTTCCAGCACATTTCAGAATGCTTGGTGATATCAAAGTAGCAACCACAATTGGTGCAGATGGTAAAGGTACAATTGTCTGGAAAGATATCCCTGGTGGTGGAACCGGGCCGGCCTTGGTTAGCTTTGATTATATCAATGCTCAGCTCCCATACGGTAATAAAGATGACTCTAGATTGAACTTCAAACGGGCAACTATCATGGTTAATGAAGACCCTAAACTAAGGTTCCAGGTTCACTTTCCTGTTACTGGAATGGTTAGTACATTTCTCTTTGGGAATCATCATAATAATGATCTCAGTAAGATTGATTATTTTATTGCATACAATAGACTTGGTCAGACATTTATCAAGGCTTTCTTGTCTCAATTCCGTTGGTAAGTCTTTTCAAGAAAGCTTTGCTTTGCGTTTTTTGATATCTCAATCTAATCTGTCTTTTGTTTGGTTTTTTACAGCCTAACCCAAAAAACACAATCAGAATCCAAGGAGACGATGATTTGGCACCTGACTTTGTTGCTCTTTCGGTGGAGGTACGGGATTCAGCAGTTTAAAAGAGGTGGAAGCTATAAAAGATTCAGCAGCTACCAAAGATGTGGCAGCTAAGACAGCTGTGACTAGAAACAAAACCAAATGGTCTTTGTTCATTTTATGATGAAGGGGCCACCTTGTAAAATAAAATTGTCTTTCTTTATCCTTGTAGTTTTTACTGTTTGTAGCCTAAATCAAAAAGGCATGGTTTTTTTTTTCTCACCTAGCTAGGCTAGCAGAAGCGCACAATTGTACTCAAATGATCATTGGTTTTATATGGACATGAAATCATCCCAAAAACCAGGCATCTTCATAGCCCACTATTCAATTATCATAAATTCCTCTCCTTTTCAAAAGCTTAATGACATGTTGCAAGCAACAATGCACATGCCAAAAACAAAAACAAAAAATGTTTATGAAATGATAATGTAGTGAGTGAGCTCAAATTAAAAAGATCCAGGTGATCATGCTAGGGAAGAAAGATTTCAAGAGACTACTAGTTTTCCCACCCAGGCCTACTAACAACCACAAACGGGTAAGGCAGCCATGTGACATACAAGGTACCCAGGTCCTACCAGTGCGACTGAATCCATTAACATTATAAGAGCATCACCAACGGTCTGGGGGTGAGTTGGCTTGCCTTCAGCAGCCCGGAAGCAGATGTCCCAAACTGTCACCAATATGTCACAGTAGGGCAAAATATGGACTGTTGATCCGAGCAGGGGTGGATGAAGATTTCCGTCAATCAAGTCAATCAATCTCTTTCCAACATAACCACCAAAACGCAATGAAACCAAATGCATCCATTGGAAGTCATGGAATGGGTTGAAGACAACAATGAAATACTTGCATCTCTTCAAACTACAATTGCACTCATCATCCAAAGAAGGAATAAGGAGCCGCCAAAGCGTGGTGGATTGACGTTTGGGCAAAGAGAAATGTATTTCCCAACAATACTATCTTGTCTTGTATTCAACCATGCAGCACAGAGCTGCTTATCCTTTTCAATTGTCCACTTTGGTGCCTTCTTCTTTGGGGCTTCGTCACATTTGTTGCGTCCATCTGAAGGAGCTGATTCAGTTTCCAAGGCTCTGGGGGTTGAGTTCTCAGCATCATACGGGTTGCCTGAGTTGGTGTGTTGGGAGTCATTGATTCCAGGAGAGTATTAACGACCACAGTCTTGGGAGGCATGGATACAGGAGATATCTGGTGGTTGTGGTGGTGTTTATATCAAGATATGTATGTAAAAAAGGGAAAATTGGACAACAAGCCGACCAAGAGTTGGGTGTAGCAGCTTGGAGGGAGAGATGCCAAAAGTAGCAGCCAAGGGCAGCTTGGATCCACCCCCGCGACCATCAGCAGCTCGCTCAGCAGCACCGCTAGAGGCCAAAAAAGCCTTGCGGGCCGCTGAAGTTGGTCCCAGGTCCTGCATCAGCAGGACTGTTGGAGATGCTCTAAGATTGAGATCAGAGCTGAAACAGATACAGGATTTACAATGTATCTGCATGTATCATACCATGTATATGCATCCCAGTCAACAATTCTATCTGGCCAATGTGATTTTATTGGAAGTGCACTGCATTAACTTTTTTTAGCCATGCACATTGAGATAATTCCTCATTATACACACCATATATTGTATCTGTTTCAGTGTTGATCAGAGGAAAGAAGATGCAAAGCAGCAGTCATTTTCCAGATGACTTATGTCTGTGGGCTGGGCACCTTTCCAATAAGGCATCACCTCCTCTCCCAGTTGTCCCCAGTTATCATTGATGCAATAATGTTTGAGCAATACCTACCAGAGAAATTAGTAGGCACAAGAGCAGATGATGCTGCAGATCAATACAGAGTGAATACAACAAAGGTCTAATATTCCAATCCTTTTGCAGAGCTAGCGTGTGGCAAGACTCCATCTTGCGCTATCACTAATTCTTCTGTGCACATCCTCCAACATGAAGATGCAATTAGTTGGCTATTGGCCCAATTTTATGCAACTCCCTCTCAGCTCAAGACATTTTGTTCTTCTCCCAGTTTTTATTCAATTACACACTTAGCAGCCAGGTGACACATGAGAAAATCTGAGATAATTCAAACACCCACACCCAAATTAACCTGCCAGAAAGCCATTTCCGAGAAGTGGCTTGTTAGACAGTGCCCTGGGCAGAAGCTACGCACAAGCCGTGTATGAATTGGATCTGAAAATGTATGAACTTTTTGGAAATCTGGGTTTTATGTTGCTGTGTTCAGTAGGGGGTTTCCTGGTTCCTAACAGTGCAACTGAATCCAATAAAATTATAAGATCAGGATCAGAGGCCGGATGATGAGCAGGCCCAACAGTTGGCATTGACACGCAACGGTTGAAAAAAAACTCCACCGTTGCCGAGATACCAAATGGAATCCCGGGATGTAAGATCACCGCCTGCTGAAAGATGAGCACACATGAGAAACCCTCTGCTGCCTGCCAAGTCCCCTTCTTCCCCTGGAAAGCCCGGCTAACTCTTAAGGATCACCTCCCTGCCAGATGCCCGCAGAGCCAGCCTTAATCCACTCGTTTTCTTCCGAGTCAATTCATAAGGGTCAATACATATACTCAAACACTACACAGTCATCACTTGCAGACACAAGCACACAAATCCAATACATTGATCAAACACTACACAGGAGTGACTCGCAGACACAACCACACACATACAATACATTAACCCGGTTCAAAGGAGCGACTACAGCAGGATCAGACAAATAAGGCAAGGAAACAAACAGCACATACATACAAATACCTACCCCAAAACTCATCAGTACCTGTTCTGAATCTTATTGGCGTATGATGGACAGTTCTTGGACACCAGACTGGTTATGTCTTGACAACGGTGAGTAAGAAGGTCCAAGTAATTGCTGGTACTCCCGCCGCTGATGTTGTCACAATATTTTTTTTTTCACCCATGCACTGGTTTAATCACTTCACAAACTGCCATGCCTGGAGAATCAGGGACGAAACTAGATCAGTGACCTCTTTGGTGTTCATGCGACGCACGTCAGACACGCAAGCTTCTGCAGTCAGTTGAGTGAGAATGCCCCCTGGAGATGCCTCTTCAACCATTTGCAAGGTTAAGTAAGCCAAAGATACCAGATTTTTCATGCTTTCTGGGGAGGCCAATTTTGTGACCTCATCTCGTCAGCTCTTTCCTTTGAGAATAGCAATTGTGTCTTTGATTGCCAGGCGTCCCAATGTGAAGTGGCAATGGTTTGCGCATAGTTGCTCCTTGGCCGGAGACCAGTTGGGAGTAAGTAGGCCTATGGAAGACTGGGCCAGCCTTGTACTTGTTGGCGTTTGGCTGAAGTCAGAAAAAAGAACCAAAAAGAAACCAAGCAGATGACACATCAAGGTACATCATCTGTCAGACCCAAAGCAAAAACCATAAAACAGAAAAGCTAACTTAGATGATCTGATGCTTTGATCAGCCAAGAAGGATGAATCAGCTAGACCAGGCAAGATGATAAAAGCAAACTTCAGATCATCAAGCGGATCAATCAAACAATTGTAAGCATAACAGACCACTCACAGTCAGATGAAAAGAAAAGATGAGAAGCTAAAAGGAGACTGCCCGCCTCACTCTAGACCAAACCAAGACTCAGCTCAATCATTGAATCTCAACTCACGCATTACTGAACCCAGCAAAAAGTGAGCAGAAGTTATGATTCAATTGATGCAGTAGAAACTAACTTCCATCTTTGCGACTAAACATTTGTAGAACACCAAGAAGATCATTCTTGGAGACAGCAAGCCCCTTATCATCCCGTATCAGCTTTTCGTCAGAAGAGTAAGATTCATTAAGGGTGCTTGTCAGATAAAGAACTAATAATTAAAATACTTTGCATAGAAAACAATTGTTGTTATCATCAGGAACAATAACGTCCCCAAGCGTCACAGAACAAAGAAAGAAAGAATCAGTCATAGTAAATCTACTCCACCTTAGCTATGATACCAGGTGGACTCAAGCTGACAACAAGTGTTTAGCTTTCCAGAATAAACCGCCAAGCGGATTAAAACAAGAATCTTGTCGTCTGCAGAAACAATATTGGTCCTCCTGCCTTTAGGTGATTGATTAATCTTTTTCTTCATTGGTCTCTTATTTCCTCATTGCTTCATCTACAAGTTGTAATCCACTTTAAGACATATGGCTAAAACAGCAATGAACCCTTTAGTTGTACAAATTCTTTTAGTACTGACCGGCTCTCTAGGCTGTCCAACCAAACAATCAGTGCACACAAGGGCGGCCCAACGGCCATCCCTTGGTCTTTTCAAGCTCAGCCCCAGGGCCTGGGAGAATGGGGTTGTGTTGGGTAGGGAATTGATCCACTCAATGTCCGGGGATGATTTGTTGATGACGGGCAAAGATTGAACCACTTGCCGTTCTGAGGTCCCAACTACCTCAACATCCAAATCAAGGTCGTTGACATCAAAGTATCCAAACACCTCTACATCCAATACAAGTTTGGGTTGGGCTGCAGAGGTCAAGTAACATGGAGGTCAACACGGGTGGTTCCTGCCTGGTGGTGGTGGATGCAGCGGGGTTGGATTTGATCACAAGCATCTTGAGGCGCGGGGCAAGGTGGTACATATGTTTACACGCGCTACCAATGCGCTGAAAGTGTGGACAGCTGCAATTGAGAAGCCGACCACTCCCGCCGTTTCCACTTGTGTAGGCAACCCGGTAGGCCATTTGGGTGGGCACACTAAAAGAGCTAATGAGGTACTGTGATTGGGATATAGGAGGTACTCAGACAGCGTGTGAACATTATATCCATGCGTAAAATGCCTAGGAGCTTACATGAGTACGGGTTTTCAGCACCTTAACCCCCTTGGCCTCGAGCCAAGCAGGGGTAATTCCGGCTGCGGCACGTTTGGCACGCTGTTCATGCAAATTTGACCTCTGGCAAAGGAAACCGGAGTTGACTTTCTTCTGTGTCCACCTATAGCTCCCCTCCACGTGGTTGAAAAAAACCCTCACCACGTGATTGATTTTCCTCTGCCCCTTCGCTGGGAGTTACTTGTGTTTGAGCACACCGTGCCAGGCCTCGGTATAATTGTTTGTGTGGATCCCTTGATGGGCCGTCTGGATAAGGCCGAGTGAAGGGAATTTGAGTTAGGATTTTGTATGGGTAATGTCTACTTGAGTTTAGGAGGAATGACTCACCGTGCAAAAGTTCAGGGACCAATGGTGCAAATTACCAACCCATTGCCCGTTGATGTACTCCATGAAGCGGGGACTGACCGCCCCCCACTTGTGGAGAAATACACCAATGTCCTGGGCGGGCCGAGAAGAATGATATACAATCTTCTGGAAGTCAGAGTAGGCCTGGGGGCCAAGCCAAGGAGGTGGATTTTTGCATGGTTTTGGAAGGCTTTGAATATGTGAAACAAACACCAGTAGTGTTTGGGGGCCTGAGGTCCCAAATCTGAGTACACGTCTTGGATAGCACCGGCAATTGAAAGCACACAATTGCTCATCAAGGCTTGCGGAACATGGCCGGTACAGGCACGGATCCACGTGAGAATCTGAGACAACGGTTTCCTGCGGGAGTATGGGGGCAAATGTACATTAGTGTGGCTCGCAGGTAGGTAAAACTGGGATTGAGAAATGTGATAAAGGCCAAACTTACTCTGCAGCAGAGGCAACAAAGGCCCATGCAACCGGAACCCCTTGTCCAACAATTGGGTCTCAAATCACAACGGTGTAAAGGCCAACCTTCTTTCTGTCAACCAAAAACCCTTTTTGCACTGCATTGTGCGTTGCGTCAACCATCACAATGCCGTCACCATGCTCCAAGAGCATTTCCTTTTGCCAAGGTGACAGAAAAGCAAACAAAAAACCATCATCGCTATGTAACTTGGTCTTCACATACCAACCCTTGCGTTGGAGTTGACCGGCCCACATGGCCAAAGAGGTGAGTACATGGCCATTGAGTTGGGCTGGCACAGTTCTCAACTTCTTTGCTAGCAGGCGGTATTGGTCATATTTGACCAAGAATCCTTTGGGCTGAGTCGCATTGGTGGCTGTCTGCACGTGGACGGAGGAACATATGTCAGCAGATGGCAGCTCAGATACATGAGCGGATGCTTACTTTATCGAGGTCTTTGCACTGCGCAAGGCTCTCTATCACATCCCAGTGCAGGCCAGACGCCAATTGTCAATGTGTATTGGGGGCTGGGTGACTTGCATGTCTGTGAGGGAGTACGGGTTGTGGGTGTGCTTGTGCCACAAGATGACGTAGAGGGAGTCAGATTGGATATTGTGAAATATGCAAACACGCGCTTTGCAATTGTGTTTGATAGACTCGTGAGTCTTTTGAGAGTCAGCCAAGCTTTTGAAGTGACCTGATTGGGGGCATATGTACTCCCACTTGAAAAACACAGACGGTTGTTTCCCATGCCCCATGCAAGGGAGTAGTATGTTTGCATTGGTTGGTGTATTGCAGGTGTTCTTCCATTGCACGGTGGCAGACATTGCAGCTACAAAATGAATGGCTGTCTTGGAAGTGTCACCGGAAATTGTAAACCGGTATGGATAAGGGTCGATGGGGTAAGAAGGGGGACTACCGCCAAGCTGGCGAACTGAGCGGAGTGCGTTGGGGGGAAGCAATAGGTCTACAGGAGGTGGTACTTCCAGAGAGAAAGGCTGCAGGAACAATAATTGGAGATCATCAATGTATGGGTATGGAATTGGAGGGGCCATTGTAGGTGGGGGGAGGCGTTGATAATAGAGATGGATGCTGAGAGATTAACAAACGCAAGT
>LUKR01000600.1:0-13063 GCA_019395275.1 Puccinia brachypodii | reverse complement strand
CCCCCCCCCATTCAGCTCAGTGGTCCTCCCTATTATCCATCCCTCTAAAGTGTGCTCTGAAGAAGAATTCTGATAAATAAATATGTGAAATTAGTGTGATAACAACCATAAGTATGGAATATAACCCCACCATAACAAATTAGCAAATTAATCCTTATATCAATATTGAAAAGAAGAATTACTCACATCCATCCATCCATCCATCCAACTGTGGTCTTAAAAAAGAAGTCTTACAAATGATAGTAAATTAGTGTGATAACACCCATAAGTTCAGAAAAACAAACCTCCCATAACACCATTACCCATTCATACACCCAGTTCTCTCAAACCTAAAAACCCATCCATATCCTCTAACCTACCACCACCTAAGGCTTGTTTAGCTGTTATAACATAAATCTGTTTGATCTAGGTCTGATAAGGACTGCTACATAAAGTTTTCCTGCATCACATAATCCGCCACAACAATAAATAATTTGTTTTCAGAATTCTTGTATAGTAAAACAGAGGGGCAGGTCTTTCAAACCACCCGTAACATTATCTTATCTTACCCTTGAAATAGCATTCTGTTATCTCCCCCTCACATTACTGCCTCCAGTCCCATAGGAGCTCTCACACCGGTCATTGAGAGGAACTCTATCAGTCAATGACTGATGTGTGTTGGTCATCAAGAGGAACTCTCTTGATGACCAATATGTTGTCACGGCCATCAAGAGTAACTTGATGTTAGAGTGTGGTCACTTAAAGCAGCTGAACTGTAGTGATTATCCTTTGATGAATGAAATAAGGTGAATTTTCATTGTAAATTCCTGTAAATGACTCCTCAATCAGTAATCTTCAGTCTAAGAGGCTTGTTGTTAGGCGCATCCCTATCAACACACAGTGTTAATAGGCAACTAGGGATAACTCACCTAGGTTTGTGGTAATCCCTGAGGGATTGAAGGGTTTAACAATTTGGGATGCTTTAACAGAATTGTATAAGGTAATCCAGAATTGTTAATGTGGGAATAAGAAATGTAAGTCAGACTAGTACAATGTTTTATAGGCTGTCACAGGGTTAACATATTCTGGGGATTTAGTCACACAAGGGATGGAGGGATTAAATATTCAAGGGAAAACCAAAAGTATACCTGTGGGCGCTCACAGGAGTTGGCCAAAGAAGGGGAGCTTTGGGGGAAAGATCAGTAGATGTGTAGGATCTGTTGTAACAGATCCTCTAAGATAAACTAGTCTTGGGCTAGACGTGTATTAGTATTGGACTAGTTATTTAAATAGTCCTTGGGCTAATTCCTGAGCTAACACTTGGGCAGTGATCTGAGCCAAAGGTAGCAGGTCTTCCTGGGTGTGTCATAGTTTAATACAATTATGATGCTTTAAATAATAATACATAAGTACTTGACCTTTGAATGGATTGGTAATAACAACAAGTGTTAATACAATATCAATATTTTATTGGTGCTGCATGTAGGTAACAATAAGGGAACGTAGTGTACTGTAATTGAAAGATAAGTTGAGGTAAAGGAGAGTTACAGATAAGGGGGCTTATCTGTTGGTTAAGGTGTACCTTGCAGTTACTTGGGACATGTCAGGTACTGGGAAATGGGCTCTGTGGCTGAAACCCAATGACTGATATGCTGTCATGGTCATCAAGAGGAACTCTCCCAATGACTGATATGTTGTCACGGTCATCAAGAGGATAACCAGCATGAGTCACATGTTGTCACAGCCATCAAGATGATGACCTGTATGAGTCACCAAGATGAACTCTCTTGGTGAAATTTGAAGATTGTTCACAAGAGGGAGGTACTCAATTGTGAATTTTTTGATTGATTGCTATAAAAATAAGACCAAACTACAAAAAAGAGACAAGTTAGATATGAGAAAAAGAACAATTTAAGACAGTTTTTTTTGGAAGAGAAATATGTACCTAAGAAGATAGTTTTAATACTATAAAATATGCAGAAACTGTATAATAATGTAAGGACTAAGGAATAAAAATAAGCAAACACAAAAGTATAGAATGAATGAAAGAAAATTAGCTGTGAGTTGCTTGAGGAGTGATGTCTTTTCTCAACAAATTCAAGAGAAGCACTCTTCAATGATATCTGAGGATTTAGTAACCAAGTTGGTGTATTGAGAGTGCCGAAAAGATTGATGATGATTTTTTTGATAGTAAAGATAGAAAAGAGAGAGAAAGAGAGAAAGGAGTTTGGTTGAGATGAGATTGAGTAGGGGATAAATTGATGTGATGGTAAGTCAGAAATTTGGAGAAGAGTTCAGAGGAGGTTTGGCAATGTTGAGAGTGAGGAATGAGAGACAAGGGAAGGGGAAAAGTGACTGGCAAAGGAAGGGAAAGAGTGAGAGCAAGAGAGTTTTAAGGTAACTGAAGTGAAGATTTGGGTTCGGGATTTACCAATCCTAGCAAGTGGTTCATTGCGTCCGTGACAGTATCAAATTGTTGACATGGACTGCAGCAGGAGATTCTGATTTCCAACATCCCCCTGAATTTGATGGGAAAAGGCAGAATAGAAATTTTTTGCATGGAAGATTGAAAGAATCCAGATTGCTGGCTTTTGGCAGCGTATTGGCTATCATTGCTTTGAATGGAATCAGTTTGAAACAGATTTCATTCTTGGAGTGTAAGTCACAAAGCCATTTTACCTTGATGTCAATGTGTTTTGTCTTTGAGTTTGATCAGAAACTCTTTAAATTTTCAACGGCTCCTTGATTATTGACATGAAACAGAGTGGTTTAAAGTTTGTTGTCCCAGAGCTATTCAATAAGGAAAGATATCCACTGGTTTTCTTGAACTCCATCCAACAAAGCATTCAGTTTGGCTTCAGTAGATGATAATGTAATTTTTTTGCTTTTTGCTTCTCCAGGATACCAGACATGACTTCCAAACGCAGATAGTTCTGCTTCTGGATGGTCAAGTTTCTAGATCATCAGCCCAAGTGGCATCTGTATAAAACTTGGTTTGTTTTGAGTTGTCATGGAGATCCAGACAAAGTGTGAGAGACAGGTCTTTGAACCCTTGAAGATACTTCCAGACATGAAGCACTTCTTTCTAATGATTGATTCTTGGTGCATTCTGGAAGCAAGATAAGATGAAAACTGCTAGAGCTAGATTGGGAAAAGTTTGACATGCCAGAAAAGTCAAGATTCCCATAAACGTTTGATAATTGACATTTAATTTTTTGAATTTGGTCATTTCTTCTTCAGATGCAGTTGTGAGCTGTACTGCCACTGACAGTGGAGTCTTTACTGGTTGGCATTCTTTCAGATTGAGAAGTTCTAGTCCTTCATTGGTCAGTTTTTGTTGAGAGAGAGCAATGGATCCATCCTCCAGATTTACTTCCATTCCTAGCAGTGTGTCAGGATCATGAGTGGTTGAGTTTGGGAACCGGATTAAGAATTTTTCTTCAAATGAATGAAATTCCCCAACTGCAATTAAGTCATTGACATGAAAGAAAATTAATGACTTCTTTTTGCAATGAATCAAGAGACAGGGGTTGGAATTATATTGTACAAATTTGATCTGAACAAACCAGGATGTGAGAGTCTTGAAACAGTTAGATGGTTCTTGTTTTAAGCCATAAAGAGATTGGTTGAGTTTGAGATAGGGAGATTTTTGCTTAGAGCTTTCTGGAGTTTTTATATATATAGTCTCTTTTAAAGGGGTTTATAGGAACACACTTTTTACATCAAATTGTCAAACAGTAAGTTTTTTGTCTATAGAAAAAATTAGTAGAATCAACAGAGATGTAAACTTCCCCATTGGGGCAAACATATCACTGTGATTGATTCCTCTGATCTGCATGAAGCCTTGAATGCACAGCCAAGCTTTCTTTTGTTTGGCGGCAGAGAGTGTGGCAGGATTGGTTTTGAAGATCCAGACAGCTTGAAGAAAGGTTTCAGGTTTGTGCCACATTTCTTCCCAGACTCCATGATGTTCAATATTACCCATCTCTTTGTCTGCAGCAGCTTACCATAACCTATGTTGAGTTGAGTTCATTTCTCCTTTGAAAGTTTTAGGGTCTTTGAGGGGTTCTTTCTGAGATGGTTTGATGAGAGATAGATGCAAATATTTTATTGGTTTGACACAAAGAGTTTAGGTTCTAAGAGTTGGTTCTTGAGGAGGAACTGATTGCTCAATGAAGGGAACTTGAGTGTTTTATATGGAGGCAGCTTCTTCATTTTTCTCTGGAGTAACTTGATTGCTGATGATATCCTCAGCAGTATCTTGAAATTCATCATCTGATTTGACTTCTTTGGGAGATTCTTGGGGATTATTCAAGATGTATTCAATGTCTCTTTTAACGGAAAAGGCCTCCTCTTCTGGATGTTCTTGTATTAATAAAGCTCCATTGTTTTCAAGTGTCGAAGTAGGTTTTTCAAAATCTAGAAACTTAACATTTTTTGTATCTAGTATGCTGCTGGTTGAAGTTTTAATGCAATAAGAACAGATTTCTTCCATGTAACCAATCAATGTACAAAGTTGACCTTTTGGACTCAATTTTGCCCCAGTTTGTTTGGGCAAGATTAAATATGAGACCCAATTACCTATTGGGTGAAAGTAACTTAGTTTGATTGATCAATGCTTGAAGAGTTTGAAGGGTGATAGATTACTTTTCTGAGATGGAATTTGATTGAGAGTGAGAGAAGGAGCTTTGACTATTTTGTTCCAATACTTTTTGGAAACTCCAGAGTCATAGATGATGGATTGTAACAATTCAAGAATAGTCTGTTTAAAACATTTGGCTAGGCCATTTTGTTGTGGAGTATATGTGTCAGATTTCCTTGTTCTGATCAGATGTTTTAGACAATAATCACCCATTGCCTTGTTGATGAATTCTGTTCCTTGATTGGAGTGAATCACAGAGGGAAAATATGTTGGATATAACCTTGGAATTTCACTACTGGCTTTGAATTGCTTCACATAATTCATTTTTGAAGTATTTGATCATTCTTCTTCAATCCAAGTAGACAGTCAACAGCTCTTCTTCTTAATCCTAAACTCATCACACATATTGCCAATTACGTTAGTCATTCAAGACTTCATCTTCATCATTGACAATTTGGGATCATCAAGGTAGGGGTTCTTTGCTAGGAGGTAGTTCTTAATTTGTCTTTTATTTTTGATGACCGTTTTTGTTCTGATCATTCTTAGTTTCTATTCTTTTAGCATATACCCTTTATAAATTATAAGATACTATTAATTAATCAATTATTAAAATTCCATGTCAGGTTCTTAGCTTAACGTCCTGTTATTTTTAGGTAATCTTCTTTTCTTTTGACTCATTTTTATTTAATTATTGTTTTTCATCTATTTGATTTAATTTAATTTTGTATTTACTGAAATTCATTTCTTTTTAGCCTATAAATTTATCAAAATAACCAAAGTGTTTGGCTTCAAAGTCTAACAAGACAGGGAGGGTTCCAACCACATTGCTTTTTGATATCATCAGAATGGCTGAAACAAATCTAGTGTTGCTATCAACAATGGTCAGATTCTGCCCCGGGGCAGAAAGTATTCATAAATTTCTGTATCTTGAACTCGCGCGCACCCAAACGGGCCCTTACCTCTTTTATCTACTTTATTTCTCATACACATGCTTAGAAAATCATGTATATATAAAGTACGCATCACGGCCAAACAGAAGTGTTTCCTCATCAGTTACAGCACTTATGTTTGGCTGTGTACTGATCATCAAATCACTCCACATACTTTATAGGTTAGTTTTAATTCTTTTTTCTTTTCTATATATGTGGAATATCATCATCAGTTACAACACTTCTGCTCAGCTGTGTACTGATCATCAAATCACTCCATGTACTTTATATTTACCCTCTCAGACTAGCAAAACAGCAGAAATTATAAGGAGTGGACTGGAAAACCTATTAAAAACTGCCAATGCACCCTCACATGCATATACAAGTTAGGTCAACTTCCAGTGGAGCTCAAATTAAACATTGCGCAAGAATGCTTTGCTACAACTTCACTACTGAATGGTAATTGTGTTTGGTGAAGACAGACATCGATAAGTTGACAAGAATCGAGAAAGAATTGCATCTTAGATTCCCAAATCGAATAATTTTTGCCGTTCAATTTCGGAACAGAGGAGATGCCTTTGTTGTCCATTGCATCTTTACGAGAAAACGTCTCCATCACTAGAATTTATTCTGCCTTCGACAAGTTGATCCAAAATTTGCTAAGGTTCGAGATCGCTGATGATTGAGACCCAAGACTGTAAATCTGAAAGAATTTGGAAAACTGAAGACAATTTATTTCTTATGAGTTAAGTTATCTATTTGGTAAATACAAAGTATTTTAATGAAGAAATAGATGAGAGACATTCTTCTTTACCTGAAGGCAGAATAATTCTATACTTAAGGTAACAAGTAAAGCTTTGAGGTAAAGAGAAAAATGATAATAATTCTTCTTTTTTAATTCTTGAAAATAAAGAAAAAGATAATGCTAAAAAGATGACACAATACATTAATTAGTATTGTTAATATTTCTTTTTCTTTATTGGTGATGAAGAATTTAAATAAGACATTACTTGATCGGTTAATACAGTTGCCTTTGATCGCGATCTGTTCTTTTAGTTATTGATTGATGAGGAATCTGATTACAATAACATTTTAATGTTTTATCTTAGTAATCATAACTCAATTCTCTTTTGCTATTTGCGAAAGGCTAATAGTATTATAGCTCACCGAGTATCAATGGAAAAATACAATCTGCCAGCTTGGTTGAATTGGTATTTGCGATTTGATGATTAGAATGAAGAACGGATGATCTGGAACAAAGAAGTTGCAATCGATAAGGATTCGCTTCTTCTTGACAATTGATCATGAACATTGAAACTCACTTAGAGTTCAATGACACGTTCTTGTCATTAACTAAATTCATGACGTCATTGACGTCATGATTCAAATCGCAAGCCTTGCGCTTGGCGTTTTCTTGCTCATCATGCGAGCAGCTATCATCTATTCATGATCATAATACATGATCAGTAAGATTTCATATTCTAGATAAGTTGATAACTTTAAGTGATCAACTTACCCGCTATTCTCCTTTTACAAGGGCTTACGCACGAGGCGTGATTCCAACAATCAATACCTGTTCCAAGAATATACTATGGGCAAAATTTAAACTTGGGGGATCCTTAGTAAAGATTTGGGACTGGGCCAAATTCCATGGCTTAACAGCTTTTGCATAATTTGGGCAAAAATAAACATTTCAAACCCCTTTCTAGTGTGTGATTCTGGCTTTTTTGCTGATTTGGCATACCTTATGATCTGATTTTGCAATAGAGATTGCCAGTTGTTACTATCACACTGGAAAACTGCTGCACACTAACGGGATTTTGGCATATCACAAATATTGGTTGCCAATGTCAATCTCAACTGATTAGGCCAGCCAAATTGCCAATTATTTTACTCAGGATGAATTTCAGTGAAGACATGTAGGAAAGATAAGCTTTTAATGACAGTTCCGGATGCTACTGTCAGTAAGGGGTCCTTGGGCTTGGTGGGGCAGGGGAGAGTCAGACCTTTTAATGTCAGTTCTGGATGCTACTGTCAGTAAGGGGTCCTTGGGCTTGGTGGGGCAGGGGAGAGTCAGACCTAGGATAAGGAGAGAAAACAGGATGAATTTCATGTGAGAAAGATGAAAGAAATGGAGATTGAAGACAGGAATAATGATAATGGGAAGGAACAATACTGACCTTTTAATGAAAGTTCCGGATTCTACTGTCAGTAAGAGGTCCTTGGGCTCGGTGGGGCAGGGGAGAGTCAGACCTAGGATAAGGAGAGAAAACAGGATGGAGAGAGAAGAGAGAAGAAAAAGAAAGTTTAAAGTTTAAAGTTCTAAATAAATTACAACAACTTTCACAGATGACCTGTCACAAGCTTTAGTTACTATTCTCATCATTCCCACAAGACACCAGAGTCAATCCTATAGTTTTTGACCAGATGTTGAGAAAATATTAATTGGGTTAAGATATTGATACACATTTTGAATGATAATTGAGCCTGATCCTAGAGCTGCCACCATCTTGATGAGACTTGCTAACAACCTACAACAAGCACCTATAGATGAAGTAGAACAGGGATTTCCAAAATCTGCCACAGCCAGGCTGTCCAATCAGTTGTTTTTGTAGGTATTCATATTTGTCTTATGGGTACCCTCCTGCCAGGGGAAGAGGAGAGAGGTGCAGCATGCTAATGAATGACTTATGCAAACCAATTAGATGATACAGAAATGTGCCAAAGTAAGGAATTCTGAAAAATATACTTTAGTCTAACCCAGAAAACAAAATGGTTTCATTGCTTCTTGGTTGGGATATAGCCTTTTTGGTTCTTGCTGGAAAAAACAAACAATATATTTTGGAAGGATTGTTGTATTCCTAAGTTTACAACTGAAGAGAGAACAAAACTAGAAAAGATGAACAAGATTAGAAAACAGTACCTGAGACTCAAGAAAGACAGATTGATGAAAAGTATGGAAACCAACATTTATGTGACTGAGAAGAAGATATGGGGATAATGAGAGTTGAAGCAGAAAAGAGACAAGACTGAAAAATAAATGGTGTTAGTAGACTGATGATATATCATGAAGAAGAGAGGTTAATCACACCAGACCAAATTTAGATGTGATGGTTGGCTTCAGGGAGAAGCTTGATAATGTTGAGTGATATGTGATCAGATGTCAGAGTGTGGTCACTTACTGTGGTTGTACAGTAGAGATTAGCACAGTGATGAAAGATCCAAGGTGAGTGGTGACGTAAATATTCCTGCAAAAAGGAATCCTCAATCAGTAAAGTCTTGCACTGAGAGGCTTGCTGTTAAGCGCATCCAAATCAACAACCAGTGTTAATAGGCAACTAGGGAATAACTCACCTAGGTTCGTGGAGATCCCTGGGGATTAATAGGTTAACAATAAGGTATAATTTAGTAGAATTGTTGATAGTAATCCAGTATTGTTGAGGGGCGGAATATGTACTGTAAGTCAGACTAATACATGTTGTATAGGCTGTCACATGTTTAATATATTCTGGGGATTAATCACACAAAGTGGGGGTGATTAAATATTCAAGGAATAACCCAAAGGGTACTCGTGGGCGCTCACCGACTTGCGCCAAGGCAGGGGAGCTTTGGGGAGGAAAGATCAGTAATGATGGGCATCTGTGATAACAGATCCTGTAAGGAAAACCTAGCCTTGGGCTAGATGGGTATTAGTATTAGACTAGATGTTCAGCTAGTCCTTGAACTAATTCCTGGGCTACTCTGATCCAAGAGTAGTAGATCTTCCTGGGTGAATCAGTGTATAATATAATTACTATACTCTGAATAATAATAATTAATAATTAACCTTTGAACTGGTTAATAATAATATGGAGTATTAATATATTTAACCTTTGAACTGGTTAATAATACTATGGAGTATTAATACATTTAACCTTTGAACTGGTTAATAATACTATGGAGTATTAATATATTTAACCTTTAAATGGTTAAGTAATAAGAAGTGTCAATACAATATTAATATTGTATGGGTGCTGTAAAAAGGTAACAATAATAGTGTACATTAATTGAAAGATAAGTTAATGTAAGATAGGATTACAGATAAGAGAGCTTAGCTGTAAAAGATGTGTAACTTGCAGTTACTTGGGACATGTCAGGTACTGTGACATGGGCTCTGTGGCTGACATCAGAATAGCTAAAAGAGAAGCAAGTGAGAGGCGGACAGATACGGAATAAAAAGAGAAGGTGCAATTTCACAGATAACTCACACCGCCAGTCCACCTCTAACTTGAGCAGCAAAATATTTGCAAACAATCAAGCAACACTGATGACATTGCAAGGATTAAGCCAAAGCAATCATGTTTGGACACCTCCATCCACTTGTGGCAATTTTGATTTCCAGGTTCAGCCCGCTAGACGTGGTGTTGTTCAAGTGACTGTAGTCATCCCATGAAGAGCCTCAAACCCCCACAACTTTCCGAAAAAAAAAGTGAATGCTTCGGAGTGGTCTGGTTCCCTCGTGACCCCAGCAACTCTTCTAACGACAGAATCCAGCAAAACCATGTCGAAAGGCCGCACAAAGGAGCGAAGATTTACACGCCCGACTTTGAAGACAGCGCGCTGCAATACTTGTCGTGCCGGAGTCGGACATCAAGTCAAGGCATCGTATTAAGGGAACGTTCTCGATTCAGCTAAGGGAACGTTTGGAGAGGAGCATGAGAAAGGCCGCTGTCGACGAACGTGACTGAGTGGGGCGCGAGGCACCCACCCTGACTTGACAGTACCCACCGCAGTCCGCTGTGCATTTCAGCTCAGGACGCTTTTGGTGTGTGTAATATGCATCTGACTTTGCATGGCTTCGGGTTTCACGCACTGGAAGAGCTCCTTGGAGGATGTTTCTTGCCCTGTGTTCCCAAGTGTCACAGTTAAAGGGGGTCTAAAACGCTACTAATGGGGGGCTCTGCCTGATTTTACAGCTGATTTTATCGCGTTTTTTCTTCTTTTTTTTTCAGCCGCTGAGCTTTTTCCGTCCTCCCCTGTTGACCGTTTTCCAGTTTCCCCCTCCCCAGCCTCCGGACACCTGACTGCACCGTCTCCTCCTCATCGGCATCCTCCGTTCCTTTGATTTTTATCAAGCACAACCTTCCTCATCCCCTTCGACTTGACTAGTCAACAATGTAAGTGCCAATCTATACTCGCCCTCATTCTCGATCGTCTCAAGTTCTTCGATCATTTGATTGTTCCGGTCAACTCGATTGGTCATCTCTTGACCGTTTTCAAAACTCCAAGCTGTAACTCTCCCAAACTTCATTGAACCCATTGCACCTACCTCTCCCGATCGTGCCTCTAGGTCTGCCGAACAAACCCCAACCGTTGATGGAAACGTCCCTGGCGTTGAGGCCGAAAGCACCGAATTCAATGGTGCCATCGGTATCGATCTCGGTACTACTTACTCTTGCGTCGGTGTCTGGCAAAACGACCGGGTGGAGATCATCGCCAACGATCGTGAGTCATCCCTTTCTGCTATCACCTTATGCACCTCTACTCACCCATCGATCGTGTCCACAGAGGGTAATCGTACCACACCATCCTACGTCGCCTTCACCGCTGAGGAACGTCTGATAGGTGATGCGGCCAAGAACCAGGTTCGTCCGCGCAAATTACCAACTTGTGGCTCCCTCGATCCACGCGATCACCAGGTGCTTATTCCTTTGCTTGACCTTCACGCCGCAATCCTACTGCATTGAATCAGGCCGCCATGAACCCTCGAATGACCGTCTTTGATGCCAAACGTCTGATTGGCCGTCGTTTTGATGACAGCGATGTCAAAAAGGACATGGTCCACTGGCCCTTCGCCGTCATCGAGAAGGAAGGCAACCCATTCATACAAGTAAGTGCCGTTCTTATCTCAGCCTTCTCCATCTTTGCTTTAGTCAACTTACTCTCTACTCTCACTTGCGCTCAGGTCGATTACTTGGGAGAGACCAAAACCTTTTCTCCCCAAGAGATCTCCGCAATGGTTCTCACCAAGCTGAAGGAGACTGCCGAGACCAAGCTTGGCAAGACAGTCAAAAAGGCCGTCATTACTGTCCCCGCTTACTTCAACGACTCCCAGCGGCTGTCCACCAAGGACGCTGGTGCCATTGCCGGTCTAGATGTCCTACGTATCATCAATGAGCCTACCGCTGCTGCCATTGCCTACGGTCTGGGCGAGGCCAGTGACAAAAAAGAAAAGAAGGAGCGTACCGTTCTGATTTTCGACTTGGGAGGTGGTACTTTCGATGTCTCCCTCCTGTCCATTGCTGGTGGTGTTTTCACTGTCAAGGCCACCGCTGGTGACACCCACTTGGGAGGAGAGGACTTCGACAATGCTCTTCTTGAACACTTCAAGAACGAGTTCAAGCGAAAAACCAAACACGACATCGACGGTGACGCCCGTGCCCTTCGTCGTCTTCGCTCTGCATGCGAGCGAGCCAAACGTACCCTCTCTTCCGTCACTCAAACAACCGTCGAGGTCGACTCCCTCTTCCAAGGAACCGACTTCTCATCTTCCATCTCTCGAGCCCGATTCGAAGAGATCAACGCCACGACCTTTCGATCGACCCTTGACCCTGTCGACAAGGTTCTCAAGGACGCCAAGATTGACAAGGCCAAAGTCGAAGATATTGTCCTTGTCGGTGGATCCACACGTATCCCCAAAATTCAATCCCTGGTTTCCGACTTCTTTGGTGGGCGTCAATTGAACAAGAGCATTAACCCCGACGAAGCTGTTGCCTATGGTGCTGCTGTCCAAGCCGCCGTTCTCACCGGGCAAACAAGCGAGAAGACCGCCGACTTGTTGTTGTTGGATGTTGCCCCTCTCTCCCTCGGAGTCGCAATGCAAGGCGACGTGTTCGGTGTTGTTGTGCCCAGAAACACCCCCATCCCTACCAACAAATCTCGAACATTCACCACTGTCGAGGACAACCAGTCTACAGTCACTTTCCCTGTGTACGAAGGTGAACGTGTCACTTGCAAGGAAAACAGATTGCTTGGAGAATTTGAGGTATGTTACTTTGCATTCAATGAAAACTCCCGTTGACCCAAATCTCCCACTGACGGGAAACGTGATTACCTAGCTCTCCGGAATCACCCCTCAACCCAGAGGACAAGCCGAACTCGTGTGTACTTTCGAGGTTGACGCCAACGGTCTGCTAAAGGTCTCAGCTCTTGACCGAACTTCCGGACGGAGGGCCAACATCACAATCACAAACTCGGTTGGTCGTCTTTCATCAGCGGAGATTGATCAGATGATCAAGGACGCCGAGTCTTTCAAGCAGGCCGATAAGGAGTTTTCTGCCAAGCACGAGGCCAAGCAGGAACTCGAGTCTTACATTTCACAGGTTGAAGCCACCATCACCTCGCCTGAGGTTGGCATGAAGATCAAGCGAAACAACAAGGCAGCAGTTGAGGCTGAACTTGCCAAGGCGCTTGAGAAGCTTGAGATCGAGGGTAAGTCATAGACAGCGCAATCTCAATAACCACGACTAAGCTA
>LUKR01000597.1:8159-18490 GCA_019395275.1 Puccinia brachypodii | reverse complement strand
AATTACTATGTCTGGCTCAAAGTCGGCGGTGCGAGCTTCTGGCGCTATGGGAAAGCTGGGAGCCGTGGCTCATGATCATCACCCGGCCAGATGCGGGTTAGGTAGGGACTGGGGACAATCAACAACGGTTTCTCCCAGTCCATCTGTGCGAATCGGGAAGACGGAATATACCGATAATTCTTTACGTGCCAGAACTCGGTTCCCAACGAAAAACGTGTTGGCACCAGTGAGCTTCCTAGGACTTACTGTGGCTATGGCTCTTTCAGGGTAGAGTAACCCTCGTGTCAGTCCCGGCAGCCTCTCCTCGGTTGTGCACCGAGCAAGACCACCCTCCAAAGGACTCAGTATACATATAAGATACCGACATGGTAGCAGTTGTCACTCCCCTCATCTCCAGCAGCCACTTCGATTGGAGCCTTTCAATTTACTGTGTAAATAACTTTGTACAAATCTCATTCAGATTGACTCGAAGGGACCGTACCCCGCCCAAATCGAGCTTTATATCAACCCGTTCACCCAACTACGCCACACAGAGCGCTTCAGTATAAGCATTGGAATCATCGTAGTCTTTTCATTCCCCGGCTAGAAGTCTTTCTTATTCTAAATCAACAAGCACATATCATGTTTTCTCGTTTCATCTTATGCGCCATCAGCCTTTCTGGTCAGTCCAACTCACGTTGAGGCCGAATCAATTCCATTTTTAATCTTTACTGACTCTTATTTGCCTACTTTTAATTCTCAATCTGTTGCAATAGCACTCATGCAGCTTGCCGGATGCGCTACGACCTTGGGCTCTCGGAGGTAAGACGTGATTTTATCTTCCCAATCGTGATTACGCCTGCTGAATCCCTTTCATTTATGCCATTTGAATGACGACAGCATGGTAGTAGAAGGACCATCTGGCGAAGACTTACTTCTCGTCCGTAGAAAGGAATTGTTTCTCGCGAGAAGCGTGCCTGGTGCGCGGGTAAATCGCAGGCTCACCAAGATCTATCGAAGCACAAGGTCTACGCGGCGAACGGCGATTACTCGACGCGATGATGATGGTTATGCCGATGCCGATGCTTCGGCCTCCTCGAAAGCCTCCTCTCATTCCAAGCATGGCGACGACGATGCTGACGACGACGACGACGCCGACGGAAAGTATTCGAAATCCAGCGGCTCTGAGTCATCAGCAAAAGCGGATTCATCGGCGGGCGGCGGGATTACCGACATGCTTTCTGGTGGAGGAAGTCCATTGAAAATGTTGACCGGCGGCAAGGGCGGCGGGGGGATAACCAGCATGCTTGGTGGTGGTGGTGGTGGTGGCCCTATGAAGATGTTGGGAGGATTGACATCAGCTCTTCCGATTCCCCTTCCGGGTCTTGGAAGACGCACTGTTTCGACTCACCCCCGAGAGCAATGATCTATTGCTTGCCTATCGGTGTACTCATAACTATTGCCCTCCTTGGAAGATGCTAGCTATTAAACTGTTCCTGGTCTCTGGATGATTCTATCTTCGTTTTGTATGCACCGAGCCCACGCAATAAATCTTTTCTACAGCTTACATAAAATTGCGAGTCGTACTGTTGACCCTGTCACCCTTCTCACCAGAGGTTGCGGATGGCCTAATTTTGTGTGCGACACGCGATCATGTAGCTTTGTACGTGGTAGCTGGCCAGTACGGAGGCATGATGTTATTGAAAACATGTGTGTTCAAACCAGGCGTTGGAAGGTCGGAGAAAGGTTCACATCGGCCACTTGCTCAGACAGACCCCTGGGGACTTACTGGTGGTGCAGGCACAAAGCAACCTGAAGGTCCCATGAGGAGGACGCAGCTAGTTTCAGTGCAATATCCAAATTCGATTACCAACTAAAAAATGTTAAGCATTTGACATAGCAGGCCGAGAAGGGAGGCACCCGGTGCGAATTTTTTTTTGAATCGATCTCACCCAAAAGTAAATACATACCTTCGACTCCCGCATCCGTCAAGTCCAGTGTGGTATTGATACCAACCATGAGTTTCAAAGCGGGCTCGATGACGAGGGTTATGGGGGAGACTTGTTGGAGGGAATTGGAAGATTGATTTTTGAGGCCGGTCATCCCTCCAGGTGTCTTGTGTGGAGCTTTCCATTTTTGTGTGTAGACTTCAATTGTCCAAGCAGCAGCAACTAGATCAGACATCGGATAGCAAGAGAGTCGGGATGGCTGGCCGACTGGAGCCGTTCAAGCAAGCCCAAGACTATCTGCCCCGACTGAAGGCCGTCTTCTTTGGCAGATGGGATGAGGACAAAGGGTGTGAGATCACCTACCAGGTACCCGAGAACTCCATCAGGCTCACCTCGACCGCCCCCATCAACCCCGCCGAGGCTGGCCGGCCGGAGCAGGAGACCGACGGCGAAGCCAACGACCAGGCCAGTTTCATCGATAACCACTCCCAGGCTCACCAGCACGGCCGGACCGAGAGCTATCCAAAGCAGCAGGACCGGTCCGAGTTCCTGTTCGAATTCGCCGACATTATCGATTTCATCCTCCCAAAGGTGGGTCAAAGAACAGAGGTATTGGAAGCCGACAATCACTGACATCTGGTTCTGGTTTGTTTGCTACAATACAAAAAAACAGAAACATTTATGCGGCCATTTGGTTACCGTCTCGTCGGGATCAGTCAAAATCTTGGGCTTTCCAACGTTAATCGAGGATGAGGAGAAATACGAGAGGAACTTCTTCATGTTCAATTTGTGTTTCGTGTTCGATAAAGATTCGGAATTGCTAGGGTACGAACCGATCGTCAGGAAAACGGGGAGAGTCTTGAGGTCTTTGGAGGTAATGAGTTCCTTTCCTCTTGCTCTTTGAACTGCTTACTACTTGACTGAAGGAATTGATTGTTGTTTTGTTTTTGATTAGGAAAAAAATTCGTTGCTATCGGCACCAAATAATTCCCGATTCCAAATCAAGTCGATCTTGGAAGAGCTCTTCGAAGAATTGAATTCGTTTTCCGAGGTTTCGATTTCATTAAACCATCAATACCGTAGATCGTCAACCTCATCAGCATCATCACTTTCATCATCTTCTCCATCGAGGAAGCGACAGCAAGCCGATAATGGACAACTCTCACAGTCCAATCACCGTCATGGTCAAGATCAAGAAGAACCTCATCCAGACCGAGTGGTCTCTTCCACCTCGGCTCTGTTCTTGTTGAACTTGAAACTCTTCCCGTTTTATGGAAACCCCCCGAAAGTCGAAGATTGGAACGTACCCATCAGCTTGGTCTCATTCCTTACATTAAGATCCGAAGTCACGTGGGATTTAACGATGTTCAAGGTACGTTCCTTGGTTCTCCCATTTTTTGCCGCTTGCTTTCTTGCCCCAAAACTTACTCCCTGGAAATTGTGCTTCGTATCCAGCTAGTCCCTTTTATCGATGGTACAGCAACCGTTCGGAAGATTTCGCGTTTGGCGGATGTGGATATCTATCTGACACGAGAATGCATCCAACATTTGGTGTGAGCAATCTCTGATCCTACACTTAGCAACCCCTTTTTTTTTCTCAATGCATGCTGATACTCATTTTTGTCATTCGTTTGAAAAGATTTTTTGGATGCTGTATCATCACCGATCCATTCAGGTTTTCGAATAGCTATAAGCTGGTCGGAGGCACGATGTTAGATCTTTTAGGAGATTCGAACGATTTCGACTCGATCAAGCTACAGGAAGAATTGAAAGATTATATATCTACCGACCCAGTTGCCAGTTCATCCTCCGAACCACCAAATAAGAGAAATTGGGCGGGCGGGGGTGGCGGCCCAGATCACCAGGCTCGCGAATCCGAAGGAGATGGTGAACAGGATCAAACCGATGATCGCACTCATAATCCTCATCATCAAGTCGATCTCAATGACGATGATGTCGATGAATTGTTCCTGTTTAACAACGATAATCGTCACCACCCTCATCATTCTTCATCTCACTCGATTTCCAACCTTCTCAACCTTTATAACGAATTCAAATCTGGTGCCACGGTTCACGATTGGTGAGAAACATTTATGCCCATTTAGCTGGTTTTACTCTTCATATGCCGCTCCCGCTGAACAATTCTTGAGCTCTGTAGGATGGAGCAGAATGAAGTTCATAAGCTAAACATCGATGTCCGGCGATTTATCAGTTTTGGGACAATCAAAGGGTTTTTGAAGAGGGTGAACTGCTATCCCATCTGGGCGCTTCATCCTGACATCTGTCCTTCACACCAAGCCGCCAAGAACACGCCGGAACATGATGAAGAACAGGACCACGCACCCCACGAGCTTCGATCTGCACCCTCGAGTCGATCGCACTCGTTCACTCGCGGTGGACGCCAGCGGAGTGGCCATTACCCATCCCATCGACTGAGCTCATCCAACATCCGCCAACCGGCCTGGTTGGCCGTTCTCAAGCGGCTCAACCACTCCCATCCACTCCTATCCCCGCCCGTCAATCTCCCCCACGAGCAATACTTTGACGCAAGCCACCATCCTGATGACTCGAAGAAAACCCCGCGCAAGAAAACACTTTCGTCTCGTAAATCAAGCCTTGCCGCCGACCCTCATCACCACCACCACCATCATCATCACCATCACCACCCGGCCCGTCAAACTAGCTACTCTCATCACCACCACTCCTCAGTAGCCGTTCAAGTGCCCAAGGACTTACCCCTCAAACTAAACGGCGCTCACCACCTCGACGAGCTTTGCGTCGAATTCAAGATCAGTTTGGTTCAGCTTGAACAGATCCTTCGTTATATCGACACGCTCTCCCTAGAGGAAATCACACTCTCACCTCACCCCTCCTCTACCACATTTACATCAACTTCGGCCATGCAAACAATTTATTATTGACATTCACTTTATGTCACATCCACCATCACTCCCTTTCTTGGCCACGTACTGCACTGGACTCTCTTTGTTATTGATAACTTTCTTTTGCAGAATTATGTATGACCATTCATATGTCGCAAAGGGAACTTAGGCATTCATGAAACACTTCTGGGTTTTCGTGATGTAAATGGGCTTACACAAATGCATATAAGCATGATTTGTTTTTGTTCCTTCTGTCTGCGATTTGAATGGACGTTTTTTCCCCAAAAATGAAGAAGATAGGGGGGAATGTAGACATCAGGGATGTCCCCTGGCAACCTGGAATCGGTGAGGGACGGGGCCACGATTGGCGAAAGCATTCGGTCTTTTCGAAGGGGTACCTCGCTCGAGGTTTTCAGGCGGGGCACGTTTGAGGAAGGGCATTAGTGGGCGAGGATTAGAGCGAGATGGGAGGCTGTCAATAGTCTCATCGTCGTCATGGTGATAGATAAACCTCCCGAATGGCGAGTTTCTGTCTGCTCGAGAGTCTTGTCGCGCGGGGATATTGGCGGGATCAATGGCGTGGCCGGTCACTCGACGCGGCTGCTGTAATGTACCCTGAGGTCTGACAGGTTGGCCAGCTCTACTTGACATCGGCGCTGCTCGCGACGGGGTTGGCATCGGCATCGGCATCGGCTTGATCCTTCCGCCGTGCGCATTCCTGGGATCCAAATGGATCCGGGGCGGTTGCTCTGTTCTCAAATGGTTCGTCGATCTTGCGATACCCCCTATGCTCTTGTTCATCAGCTCTCGTCGGCTCGCCGTCCCCGCAACTCGCATATCATCGCCGAATGGTTGGTCTTCGTCCTCGAGAATCGCCCCCAATCGGTGGTTGTAAATTTGGCGATCGTCGCTCGGAAGGACTTGTTCCACATCACTGGTCGTTTGTCGACGACTAGCATTGAATGGAGGGTCCCCTTGGTTGCTACGAGTACGAGGAGATGGTTTCCAAAATCATGGTTTAACCAGATTTAAGAAAAAAGAGGCGAAAACTTATAATATATTGATCACATCGATTCACCTTACATTACCCATACGTTGCTCCGGGTTGGTTCTGCGACTGGTGGTTCTCAAGGGAGCAACTGAGATTGAATTGAAGCTTGTGGCGCTTTGGGGCCGACTAATCATTTGAGCGGCTTGCGGTAGATTACGAGGCTCGTGGAAAGGTTGTTGGTGGAGTGAATTCGTCCTCGCTCCGCGGTGTCTGTGAATGAAAGCGCATTCATACATCAGTCTCTCTGGTCATGAATAACTGAAATCTGTGCGTCATAAGAACTGTAGTAGTGAGGTCATATAATACATGTTTCCTTGGTCACGATATTCTGGGTTTGGATCAAGCGTGGATCGACGCTTGATAGTTTTAGAGGGCTGGTCGACTTGATCCATAGTAATAGGGAGCTGATCCGCCGGTGCAGACAAATGTTGTTGAAGCTGGACTTTCAGGTCACGAAGCTGACGCTTAAGGTCGTGCACCTGTTGCTTGAGGCTCGGCACCTCCTGGCTTGAGCTCGCCTGGCTTTGGCGCAAGGCATGGACAAGCTTGTGCAAGTTTGTGATCCTCAGCTTCATCTGTCGATGTTGGAACGAAATGACTGAGTCCAATCGTTCGGTTATCGAATGGGGACTGTCGAAAAACTCCTTGATCGACGGATGGATCGGCTTCTCTCGGCTCAGCTCATACACTGCCGAGCGGAAGCCGCCACATGATGGTATTGGACATCGATAGTGTCGCGTTGGGTCGAGTTCTTACATTGAGACCGATTCAAAATACTTGATCAGTTTCATTTTTTATCTTGAAATATTAGGAACCAGACTTGCGGAACGCAGACCATTAGGGGAGCCTAAACAAGGCGCACAAACCTGGTAGAGAACAGTAAAATATTGTTGCAGAGGGAAAAGTAGTGGTCATCAGGGTTGGGTGATGCATGGCGGCAAAAGTGTGAATAACAGTACCCACTAAATGGCCGCATTCCGTTAGCCAGAAAGATTTTGGTCTAGAGGGATTGTGTGAGACACGGTGACTGTGGAAGTCATCGGTACAGTTCGAACAGCCTAGATACTCGAACGGGTCTTGGTTCTCGTCTGTATTGGACGAGCTCGTTGAAGCCATCAGCGTCCTCCGGTTGATCTGCGGTCTCACCGATGATGGACCCGGAGCTGTCGTCGGCCTGGGGTGGGCCACATGGTCATTGACCCTTGTGGTTGGGAGTTGTTGATGGCGATGAGAGGATGCCATGGATTGTGAGAGTGAATAGTTTCCAGTGGTTCTCAAGTGAACACTTGCTGGGGCAGAGTTCTTGAGAAAAGCTCTTCTTATCTCCTGTTGACCGTTGACCATCCACTTCCAGCCTGCGGACAATTAGCTAAGGGTTCACTTCTACTTGACCACTTTCGCTCGATTCACATTTTCTGCACTCGCCCGCTGGGATCAGCTCGGTAGAATTCGAGAAGCTTGCTATGGTCCATCGCCGGAGTCAGATATCCAACTTGCTCAACCCAGTTTACTACTCACCCTTGTTCGACCTCAACTGCTTACCGGTTGAGGAAGCAAGCTCGATTAAACAACAGCAGGTTTCAACCAACGCTTTGCTGAGCTCGTCAAGCACGACTCCGCAACACTCGATAGGTGTATGGAAACACCAGTTCGGTCAAGGGGGGCTTTCGAGCACCGATGTCCCGACTTCTTCATCTTCGAATCATACGCGGCGACCAGAAACCCAGATGTCTCACACTGCCGCTCAGAGTGAATTGTATCGTAAAATTTCAATGATATGTATGAATGCTGACCAATTAGAGCCCGTCTGACAGATTCCGCTCACAAAAATTTCGTGATCCAAATTAGATTATCCGGCCGTGATAGCTCCAAAAAAAAAAACAGCGGCAGTTCCTCCTGATTTACCCTTGGAAATAAGCCAATTGGTCCCGAATCCCCATCAAAGCCGGGGGGAGTCAATTCTAACAAAACATAATAAATGGAAACGCGTGGTCTTTGATCAAGAGTTTATAACCTATTTGTGGAAGGATTACAAGTCATGAAACCAGACACCCACATAGATGCTTGCCGCCATCTCCTCCAGGCTTCCTGGACGCCAACTCTTGGAGCATGTCTAACGGAGCCGCTGTCCAACTCTGGCAGCTCGCGTGGCTTTTCTGGGGTCCAGCGGTCCGGCTATACAACCCGCCCGAGATCGCGGGCGTCGGTCCGAGTTGCCATCACCCTGTAGCTCTAGCAGCTTGCACTAAACCCGCCACCTACCCCTCCAGTCAACAACACACATCCGGTCCTCCCATTTTCTTGTCCACCATCTCCCACGTCCTACGGGTTGATTTTCTAACTTACCAGACCCAATTGCGACCAAAAAACTGTGGTCTGACTCTATTCGCAGCCGCCCATGTAGCAAGGCCAAAATTGGCAATACCAGCCCATGGCTCAAACCCTGTGAAAACCTGAACACTGCGATATCCAAACTGGTAATGGGTCTAAAATCAAGAATTCAAGATTTACCACCACACAACTCTCTAGTCATATCATTTGGTTTTATTATTCATTATTTCTTATTTCTAATCTATCTTCTTATTTATATTCATCCTTTTCTGTTCTCTGTTCTTCTCTCTCCTGATTATTATTCTTGTTAATTTTCTTTTCTTATGTTACTTCATTTTATCTCTATTCATTTCATCTTATCAGTTAGCTGCCTAAGTTAGTTAGTTAGTTTATCTCAGCTCACCTCAGGAACTTTTTATATTTTCATAGTCTCATTTATGTTGGTTTATTCTATAAGCTGTTTTTGTTAAAGTTTCAGCTCAAGATTTTGAGAGGCAGAGGACGGGGATACTGACTGGTGTGGTGAAGTCAGGAACAAGGAGCAAATGACAAAGACGGGACGGTGAGAATGTGCTCAGACTTGATGATTTTCATTTCTTCTGACTAACAAGTCAGCTTAAATAGACAACAGTAAGAGATGAGCAACAAGTGGTTGAAGAAATATAATATAAGCATATGCAAGTAAACAACTAAACATATGGATTGGAGCATTGAATTAACAATGGAAATAAAGAGAAGGCATTGTGGTCTAACAATGGGAAATTTAGAGCATTACAACTAGTAATGGACGGCATCAACAGATTATTGATGGATGATTGTGATATTGTATGATTTTTGATAATAATAATTTGAGAATTGACAGTGAGCAGAAAAAGTGAACACCAGAATTCTGACAGTTTTTTTTCTTCTTTTATTTTATTTTCTATTCCATTCTTTTTGTGTTGTATTTTGTTTTGTCTTGTGTTGGTTTCTTTTTTGTGCTTTGTTTCTTTTTAGTTTAATGTCCAGGGTGTGATGAACACATCTGTGACATGTATCCTTCCTGGAGCATGAGGCCAAGTTTGAACTCATGCAAAGGGAAGGTATGGCAGATTTATGATCCAAGAAAGAACCCCATCACCTTTTTGATTGGCTGGCAGTATTCCCAGCATTTCCTGATCCCTGGCCAAGTGGCCCATATCTTCCTTCCTGAATATTTCCATTATCACCGGAAGTATCCCTGGAATCTCTCTCCACATCCTTTCATCAACAAACAAACACTGCCAACAGGAATTCCATCCCTGTCATCTCTCATAACCCCCCCTGTCATACAACAGACTCACATCAAAAGCATTTGACAAATCAGCTCAGCAAGAATTCAAACTCAGTACATACATCTATGCTTTTGTCATCATACTCAAAAGCACTTCACTCATCTTCTCAGCTATTCTAAATAGCTTGAAATTTGAATTTCTACTTCTCAGGATTGCAAAAGCATAATACTCAAAGCTCAACACTTCAGCACTGCTTGCTGGTTAAGATCACAATTGCTCAAACTGGTAATAACCCTTATAACTTGCTCTTCAATTGCAAAGCTCTTCATTAGCATTGCAACTACCTTTGAAATTACTTCTATGCTATCCCTGAAAAGTATCTGGAGCTTCTCTAACTCAATAAGCTTAGCCTTTGACCTACCCGGCCAGATTGCTACACAGCTTTGAGCACAGACCCGGTTCATCTTTGAATCACCTCACTTGTTGAATTAATCTCAACACAGTCACTCTGGTTAATTAGTTCTTCCTAATTCTTCAGTTAGCTTCGCAAGGTGTTGATATATTTTCTTTTCCATCTCTTATTTTGTTCTATGTTATTATGCCCTTTGGGCTGGTACCTCTGTTCTATAAAAACCCATGTACTTGCCTATGCTTTCTTCTCATTTCCTTGTCAAAATAACATTATAGTTTTCAGTGCATTATCATTGCCTTCCTGTGCCTTCTCATTGCAAACCCTCATAGTGTTCTTACTTGAGTCCCAATTGCCTTGCACTTCCTTCTTCAAAGCAGCAGATACTTTGAACCCAGCCCTCCCCCGCTGTTAGTCTTTTGAGGTCTCTTCAGATTCCTTTCCTTAGCACCCGTCCCTTTTTCTGCACCAAACACC
>LUKR01000596.1:5425-18493 GCA_019395275.1 Puccinia brachypodii | reverse complement strand
CATTGCCCAACAGTTTTTGAATTGTTATTGACGCCGGCGTTGCATTTGAGTTTGAATTGTTTGATTGGCCGCCAGAGGGTATTTTTTTAGGGGCCGGCTATATGCACTCCCCAAACGGCTAAATGCACGCCAAAAAAAAAGGCGTCCATTTAGCCCCTGCGCACGCCAGTATATATGGCGTGCACGGCCGTGCACGCCAAGTGCTCGCGTGCTCAGTTGGCGTGCGCCAACGTGCCCGCCAGCGCCGTCGCAGGCTTTTGGTGTGCACGCTTGCGAACGCCAACATTCGAGGCGTGCACAATCGAAAATTGGTTAAAAACTGGCTTGTAAAGATACTTGATTCGAATGATCTATTACATGTCACATATGTACTTTTTGAATCCCTACTATTGCTTATCAAGGGTTAGAAATACCCGAAGAAAAGTGAGAAAGAAACAATATCCACTTTTTTTCTAATGTTTGCAAAGGATCGAGTGATGGATTGGAAGGAGCTGTTGATGATGACGACGCAATATAGTTTTTTCTTCTTCGTTTTTTTTTTTTTTTTTCCAAAAAACATGAGCAATGGAGTGAATACCTAAAGCAGACAACATTTAGGACGGAGTAGAGGATCAGTTCTGAGTGGACTTGATACCCCACTGTTTCCGATAATTTTCCATCTGAATGAGTTGGTTCTGGTAACCATCGATAGATTTGATAAGTTGGATGATCTGATCGAGTTTAATGATCGAGTAAACTTTAGTCTTGAACTCAGCCTCTACGATTTCGATAGCACTTTGCTCTGAGTCGTTAGATTTTTCTTGGCGGTCCAGGTTAACGAGCACGCCGACGAAGTGACCGCCTTCTTGTTCGATAGTCTTGATGGATTGTCTGATGGCTGTACCAGCGGTAATCACGTCGTCGACAATCAGTACTCGTTTTCCCTTGAGTGGACTACCGATAATCGATCCACCCTCGCCGTGTGCCTTGGCCTCCTTCCTGTCGAAGCTGAAGCCGAGTGAATGGTACTTGAGTGGGTCCATTCGATTTAGCTCGGCCGCGGTAATCGAAGCGATCGGGATCCCCTTGTACGCTGGTCCAAAGATCACGTCAAACTCGAGCTCATCCTTCAGTTCGATTATCTTCGACGCATACGCTAGTCCGAGGAGATTTAGTAGATAGCCGGTATTGAAGAGACCCGAGTTGTAGAAGTATGGCGAGCTCCGTCCTGATTTGAGCTCGAACGTCCCGAATTTCAGGATCCCATGTAGGATCGAGCTCTTGATCAATCTGCTCGAGTAGTCGTCAGAGCTCGTTGGTATCAGCTTCGACTCGTCCATTGTCGAGCAATTCTTGTTGATGTCCTCTGTTCCCATCTTCTTAGATGTTTGTTGTTTGTCGTCGGTTCCGCCGGATCGATTCGGACGAAAGACAATTTTTTTAGTTATATGTAGATGTGTACAAATTGCGAGAAGCTGAAGCACCTTGGCCACCGGCTGGACATAGTCACCTCGCCGGAAAACCGGCACTGTCGGGAATCAACCATCCATATCTCCGGCGTTATCGCCAGTTTATCTCCACCCGATTCCGAGACATGGCCAGTTGTAGCCGTGCTCCCGGGGTTTAGGCCGCCGAGAACCGGTATCATCCAGGTACAGTACACGTCGTTCCATTCATCCCTACATGTCAGGATCTCCTCTCATTTCTTGTTTCGTCATCTCCGGCTCACACACATGAGCCGTCTCTGTTCCCCTTGTTGTTTTCCCCCTCAGTCAGCTTTTCGCCCGGTTTCTTGTTAGAAATCCAGACGAGCCGTCTCCTCAGGCGTATCCTGAGCTCTCATCTCGCGAGGCCTTTCACATCCTGTGATAGCCTGTACGAGCCCCTCTACACTGTGACTTGCATTCTGCGCACGAGACCAGCTTCTTGCCGTCATCGGCCAGCAATGGAGGACTTCCCATCGTCTGGATTTGTTGATTTAGACAGCCGGACTAAACTCTGGTTGCTGGTGAGAATCGTTCGACCTTGAGAGTTCACCAGCTAAGAACGTTCAGCCGGGCTGTCTAAATCAAGACATCTGAGCGACGGGAAATCCTCAATATTGATGGGTCGACCGCTGATCACAGAAAAACCTTCACCCGAGAGAAAGAAACAAATTATACAAACCTACCCCAGGCAGCGGTCATAAGAATACCGGTATGATCTACATATCGAGCCAATTTGGAAGCTGCCCCGTCTATTGAGATTTGATATTCGAGCCATTCTCCAGCCGAAGACGTCGTACACGATGCATCTTGCCAACGCTTCGGTAGATCCCTGCATGTCTTTCTGCCTTGACCAGCTGCATAAAAAAAAGACCCCCTTTTTTTTCGCTGCACGGCTTTGAACTTGTACTCCTTCCGGGAGCTTTCCTCCTTCCGGCCGGCTAAATTTGCTACTTAAACTCAGCAAATCCCCCCCTTTCAGCTGTAGACAAAACCAAAACATTCTATCATCATCATCATGCAATCAGTCGCCGACCAATTTCTTGGCTCGTTAGAAGTGCCGAATCCTGATAAGTGAGCTATACAACTTTTACACAAAAGCTTCAAACTTTTGATTGACCCCATCGAACTGACTGATACTTCTCCTTCTGGAAAACGAAAAAAAAAAAAAAAATGTTCTTGTTTTCCACTATAGGATAATAATCCAACTCAATGAATCCAAAGAGAAACTACGAGACACGGAATCGATCTTAGAAGTTTTAGAAGAAGCCTTACAAACTACGAAAGAATTACCAGAGGGAAGGGATAGAGAACTTCTTATTAGAGAATTACAAAGTAATATCAATCGTCAAAGGCTTTTACTCGAACGAGAAATGGTCAAATTATCAGTCAAGGAAAAATACCTCAAGGATGTCTTGAAAAGAGAAGAGAATTAAACTCCCATTTATTTTCTTTTTTTCTTTTTTTCGGTAACGGGCGAAATCAAAATTTAACTAAACTCTTCGATTCCAATCCATCCCACCCGAAAACAACAACCTATTTTCGAATATACCCGTTAATCCAACGATACGATCACGCCTTTTCATCCGTATCGCCAACCTAGTTCGTTTATCATTAAAAACTCGTCGCCTACATATTCCTCGTCTGCAGTATTCCCAAGACACCGTTTTTCCCTCTTCGTTCCTTCATCCACTCAGCCTAGCTTCTAGGTGTAATCACACATTAGGCAACCCCCAGCCAGGGCAGCGGGTCGTGCCATTAATGAAATATGCACCGATGGATCATTGTATCAAAAATAATAAATAGCCATATTTTCTTAGAACTCAAATTCTGAAGAATTTTCAATAATATAAATACATGCGAGTTGAAAACCAGAAAACTAGTATTTGCCCCCAATTTTGGGGAGGGGTATTATTTGATCCTCACGGAGGGAGTTGAGGTCTACCATCGACGCCGGCTTTCCATTGCATGCATGTTTGTTTGGCTCCAGGAGCCTATCATTTTAGTTACATGTAGACGAGTGATGAGATGGCAAAAAAAAGAAAATGAAAAATGCATAACACTTGGGATCAACGTGAATCTCGATACCAATCAGGTCTCACTTATTCCTGCCACGAGAAGGGGGCGAGGAGTTGATTTTTTTTCAGATATATATTTATATACTGGGTTAATCATATTTATGAGCTTTAGCAACGCTTGAAAGTTCACATCAAGACTTTCACGAAAAATATGAACAACAAAAGTCAAAATACCTGTCGTTTCTTACTCAGGTAGGATTGAACTATGTATAAGTGGATAAGTCAACGAGGCTGGGATTTTTTTTTTTTTTTTTTTTTTAGAAAATTGTAATGTGAAGAATCATAAAAGCATCGTAGAAATGTGGAAATGGTTCCAGCGTGAACCGTCCTACAATAGTTTGGTGAGATTTTCTTTTTCTTTTCAAAAGATCCTTTCGTCATCAACCATATTTTGGAATAGTAAATCGACCTGATCGTACCCTGACTTTCGGACCACATTCGTCCACGTCCTATGATTGGACGGATGATGATGAAGAAGATCGCTCGTATAATTTCTCATTCCTAGCAGGAGATGGTCAGATGTTTGTTGTTGTTGGCCGTCATCATGGTCGTTCTTCTGTCGATTTATCAAGCTCAATCTCCTCGACGATCGCCTAGAAACTCCGAAGTTTTGTCGGCATGAATCACTTGTCTTAGTACTAGCCTTATCTCCGTTCTTTGAGGCCGTTCCACTCTTCCCTTTCTCATCATCATCATCGTGATCATCGGGAACAGCAACATCATCATCGTGCTCTTCTTCTGATTCGCGTTTCGGTGGACTATCTAATCGACTGTCTCCGGAGTCTACCTCTGCTTCAAATATTTCCTCTGACTTTGAATCTACGATGCATAGATTTTCTTTTGTGATGGGAAGATGGAATATTATTATTGCAAGCAAAACAAATGCAAGTTAATATTTGATATCTTAGTCAATAATTAACTGAATGATCATCAACTAACTTCCAGTTAGTTTTTTGACTCGAAGTCGAGGGTTAGTAGGAGTAGGTGAAACGATTGGATCAAGACTTGAGCGTTCAGAAATACTAAAATTCAAGGTACGTTTAGCGGGTAAATCGGAATGGATACTCGAGTCGATATCGGATTCGAACTCGGAAATGACTTCTCCACCACCACCATCATCATCATTATTATCGGTTTGTTTTGCGGGAGTGACCAACTTGGGTGAGCTGAGCTTAACCGGAGCTTTCCCCCCGAGTCGGGTAGCGGTGAAGCGCTGGTGACTGATCATGGAGTCCGGTTCAGATGAGATATGAAGACCAGCCCAATCGGGCTGAGCCAGCAAAGCTCGTCGTTTTTTCTCGATATCTATTTTCTGATGGTTTGATGTGGTCACGGTTTGATGTCCACCGGTGCTATCAGCTACTGAGCTTTGTCGGTAATCGTCTAGTTTTTCTACGACTGAAATATTGGTCTCAACAGAATTCACATCCAGTTCAGTGGTTTTATCAATTGAGGACCCTTCTTCACAACCATCGTTCCGTTTCACCCGGTTCCCGGCCGGCTTCGGTGGAGCCAATGTTTTCGCGATGGGACGACGACGAGAAGGCGCGGCCGGCCATGACTTGCGGGCATCTTTATTCTTACCTTTCGGCCATAAAGGTTTCTTCGACCTGAATGAACGGCATCAATAGGATCGACCCCCAATCTCAGCAGTTCCGTGCGCTCGAATGGGATTTTGATGTTCTCATATATCGAAGAACCTGTGCATACGAGTTTTTGAATCTACTTTTTGCAAGCTTCCTGTGGAATGAGATATTGAACAAAAAGAGTAATCAGTCTTTGTTTTGAGACTAGACAATCAGACACCGAGATTCTGGAATTCCGTTTTTGGTCAGAATAAGATAACTGGACCAGTTGACTGGGATTCCGGGTCATGAGGATCGAAAGAGATTCCAGAGAGAAACTACTGACGCTTTTCCGGATGTCCAGTTGACCGGCATGATGGTCAAGGGGATGGGCTCTATTAATCGTCTTGATTATTATTCCAATCGACTGTTGTTTGTTCGGCACACCGTTCTCTGCTTTCCTTTTTCTTGCATGTACAACACCCTCCAGCGCAGGCTCACAAGCAGCGTTCACTAGCCTTCCAGATGGTTTGGACTATCAACTCAGCGGATACATCTTGATTTGGCAGTTTCCAGCTTCCCAGAAGAATCTCCAACCAGTTTCCCCCGCGTTGACCTCTTTAGCCAACGAGGCCCCGAACGAGTCTCCCCGACTCCCTACACAGCCACTCACCGGGTTGGTCGGGGGCCGGGGCAAACATTGAACTTCCAAACTCCGCCACTCGAAAAAAAAATAAAAAGAAAAACTTCCCAAGATGGATTACTACGCTATCGTTGGCGTCTCACCGGGTGCCGACTCCAATCAAATCACATCTGCGTATCGAAAGGCATCCCTGAAAGTACATCCAGACAGAGTCAGTCAATCTATCCATATATCAACATCTTAACCAACCAGGCGACTTTCTGAAAGATTCGAGTGCGGTTTTGAATAATGATAATAACAATAGAATCCGGATGATCCGACAGCATCAGAAAAATTTCAGGAATTAAAGAGAGCGTTCGAGTTTCTACAAGACCCGATCAAACGAGCCGAGCACGATAAAGAACGACAAGCTCAAGCCGCCCGAGCGCTTCGGTTCGCAGGATTAGATAATAAACGAAAAGATTTAATTCGACAACTTGAAATTCGTGAAGAAAATCATAAAAGACAGACTCATCAATCTGAACAAAAGAACGCCAAGATTAGGAAATTAAATGAGATTAAAGCCGCTGGTCTTAAATTACGTCAAGCTAAATTATCATCCGATTCAAATTATCTATCCCCCTCTCCTTCTAGTCTACCACAACCCTCAGAACATCCTACCCAATCTAACTTACATCCATCTACTTCAGTCGAAACTTCAAATACCTTACAATGTACTCTACGATTCAAATGGACCAAGAAGAAACTACCCGGGTTGGAAACAGCAGAAGATCTATCGAAGCGGATAAGTGATTCATGTGAATCGATCGAGTCTTCGGATATAGAATCTGTGATCATCTCTACCAAAAACTCGACAATCGATGATCCCGGGACTGGTCATAATAATAACCAAGTAGGAGTAGCAAAAGGGGTACCCACTTCAACTAAAAAAAGTTCAGCTGTGGTCTGCTTTAGATCAATTGAGCTTTGTAATCGATTCTTTGAGTTTGCAAAGGATGATCCTAGTTGGTCAAATTGTACCGTCACTCGACTATGCCCTAGTTCTTGATTTTTTTTTTTTTTTTAAAAAAAAACAAACCTTTTTCCCTTGTGTAACTTGCAACATTCCCCTCAGTTCTTACTTCTTTTGGAACCTTAATCAATTATTTCTGCGAAATGTGGTACTGAATAAAATTCACGTCTCATAATCTCCAGGGCATCTATCTCAGAGTATAAGGATAGACGTAGCACCAAACAAGCTTGATGGGAAAAGTATAATACGATGATGATGACTCTATTGGATCTGCCGCCTAGCAAGGGAATATATCCCAATTTGGAAAGCGATCACAAATGTGAGAACATGTATTAGATTTACAAACCAGCAAAGAACAATTTCCGCAGGAAGTGAGAGATCAAGAATCATCTACCGAAGAAGAGGTAATCAGCATCCATTTCTGCTCAAGCTGTTCGCTGGCTTTGCGACCTAACGAGTTCTTAGCCTTATCCAAGAGAAGCCTAGCAGCATTCCAATCTTTGATATTAGTCAAGAGGAAGCTCAAGTGGTTGATCCAATGATCGAGTTGTGCATTCGGATGACTGGTCACTAATTCATGAAGACTTTCGAGCGCCTTGTCTTCTTCTCCAGTCGAGTTAGATTTCTTATAGTCCAATAACCAACTTAAAAAGTTTAGCGAAAGTACTGATTTGTTGGATAAGTAGTCCGTAAACTTCCGGATCGTCATCTTCATTGGACAACACTCTGCTAATCCTCGTTGATATACTTCTGCAACGTTCAGTGGTGGATATCGAGCTGATTGACGTGATTCGTCTAATGTTTGAGGACACGTTTTGAGTGTGATATCGAGTTGGTTCTGAAAATGTAATACAAGAATCGACATCAATTAGATAGATTCAATAATCAATAGTTGGTATATGTTTAGAAAAACTAACCTCGATGGTAGACCATAGCTCTTGATCGCTCAAAGCGTTTAAGGAATGTTGCTGTTTGAGGAGGAGTGTGTAGAACTCAGCGAGCCGAATCGATCCCGGAAAGCGAAGGATAGCCTGTTGAAATACGTGAAGAGTATCCGGAGTCACTAGACTTTCTTGGTGGGTCTTGACTGAAAGATTCAGGCGATGCTCCCATAAATCCAAGCAAGCCGGGTAACGTTGGGTTGCCGTCGTGGAGAGCTGTAGGCCTTCATTGTTTGATTCGGTGGTCTCGTAGTGCGATAGTGCAAGCTTATATAGATTTGGAGTATCTGATTTTTTTTTTATGGCTGATGAAATCGTCTTGCGGATAACGGCTGAGACGTATTGACACTAGAAAAAAATGACAAACTTAGTCGACGGATTTTTATGATAAATTGACAGGTTATTTTTGAACTCACGACTTCGCTCTCTTTTAAAATGGTGTGCATTTCAATGAGAAAAACCAAAAACTCTTCAGACATTGATGATAAATGTGATTTGTCCCTGCATAGTTGTTGTAGTTGCAGGATTGTAGTACCTAGAAGATCTACCAATTCTTCTCCGGACACTGCCATTAATTTTCCAGTCGAGCAATACTTGAAAAGTGGCCTTGTTGTTAACATTACGAGTGCCTTGGGCGAGTTTGGGTACATCTCTGAGATCTGGCCGTAGAGGAAGTGTAAGAGCGCCGGCCTTAAAGGCGATTCAAATGCGTGTAAGAGTGGAAGAATAGCATGAAAGATGTCGAGGCCAGGAATAGCTGGACCAGTACAGAAAAACGTCGATGTCAGTTTATCCATTGAGTTCAAATTTGGGCTTAATTTTTTGAGATAGCTCTCACCCTGGAAAGCGTTTTGAAGGACAACCTTGACAAGGGCTCCCGAAAGAAGGGCCTCTTGACCTTTCAGTTCTGTGCAGTCGATCTTGCGATCAAGAGGCGTCATGGGAGTATCCGAGTCTTCAGGAAGTTGGTCAAGATCAGCTGTTGTTTGAAGGGCTTGATCCCCAAGTTCGTTTTCTTCTGGTTGGGTAGAGCGGCTAGGATCACTGGACTTTGTTTGAGATTCCAGTAGACCAAAAGCTTCGCGACGTTTCTCCATGATTTGAATAAAATTGAGTTCGATCCGGATCCATTCAATCCAGATGGGTAGTGAATTTTCACCTTTGAAGAACCTGAGCCCCCTCATCAATAGCTTTCGAGCTCCATCCACGTTCCCACCGCCTTTCCCAGTCTCATCACCATCAGCCTCGAATTGGGCTGCCATCACCCAGAAGGCCGAATGGGATGGATGTGCAGCAATGGCAGCAGAGAGGACTCGACTGACTAGTTTGTTGGATGCTTGGGTGAGCGAGTAGGCGATGTATGAGGTCCAAAGCTCTAGTGATTCCGGAAACCTCTTGGCGGCCGCAGAGTACAAGCTGAGGATGTGAAGTGGGATCGAATAGTCCGATAGTGTTGTTCGACCTTTGGCATGTCCTGGAAGAATGAACCATCCTGTTAGCATCTTCTTCCAAAACATGAGAGGAAACCATTGGGCCACAACCTACCGTATTTTCCAACTCTCAGTCTGCGTAGCTTTTCGAGGCGTTTCTCATACTCGATATATTTCAGATAACACTCTGCTTGTTTGGGCCTAGCAATCAAAGCCTCGAAGTAGTTTCGTTGAGTGATGATAGCTGAAATCTCCGTCTATAAAAAAAGAATAAGAAAAAAGCATCCGTTAACATCATTTCACAAGACTGGAATACGCTCAGTTGAAACATACCTTAGTGAATGTCTTCTTCTGTTCTAAATCTCGAAGCTCAGGGAGCATTCGCTCCATGCGAACTAAACATGAAGCAGGAGTGTATCATATCAGCACGCCGAAGAGAATTAACTATGGCTGGCTTGGTTGACTGACGTTGGGCGCTTTCCATGATCGAATAATCCAAGCGGTATCCAGATGTATCACGTCGATCAGCCCAGTCGGTGTTCTCGTGGAAATAGTTTTCTGGATTTTCCGCGGCGGGCAAACAAAAAAGAGCCAAGAGTGAATATGCATATGGACTGCGCGGGGGGGGGGCACCGCCAGCTGCGGGGCGCGCACCAGCCGACAACCCCAGCCATTTCAGCCGCAGCAACACCTCGTCATCACCAAAAACCAAAAACCAAGAACCAACTGTCGATTTACACACAAGATGAACTCCAAAACACTCGCCAAGCACTTCTTTACTACAGCTATCCTGGTCTTGACCCTTATTCACTGCTTCATCCTCGCCAGTGAACCAGCAGGAAAGACAAAGAAACTCCAGATCGGCGTGAAATTCAAACCGGAGAAATGTGATATCAAAACTCGAAATGGGGATGCACTATCGTGAGTACATTCCATCTCTCTCGTTGCTACAGTTGGAATTTCTTTGGATTATTTATCCATCAATAATCCAACTAACACAATCATCGCATCTAATCTTTCCTTGCAATCTAGGATGCATTACACTGGAACACTTGAAAGTGGCGTAAAATTCGACTCCTCTCTTGATCGAGACCAGTCAGTGACTTTTCTACTACCTACTCAGTCTGGACATTGGCTCTGATATCGCGACACTCACAAGATGATGCCCCTATTTTACGTGTGTGGTAACTGTATCCTTGATCCAGACCTTTCGATTTTACCATCGGCCAGGGACAGGTGATCAAAGTAAGCCCCACCCCCCTACGCTCCGGGCCCCAATCTTAAACCTGAAAATCGATAGTGACAGTGAGAGAAGCTGATCTGAAAACCAACTTCTTGAAGGGATGGGAACAAGGTCTACTAGAGTGAGTCTTTATCTCAACTTTCTTTTCTTTTTAAATTTGTCTCGTCTGGCTCTCTGTAGTTGACCATTGACAATGGTTTATTTATCCATTTAGTATGTGTATTGGTGAGAAGCGTAAATTGGTCATTCCCCCTGACTTGGCTTATGGTAAAGACGGCGGTAAGCTACGAGAAACCGATCTCCGCTGTATATGTATTTGTTTTCCAATTCACTGACCATGCAAATGTTGCTCATCTGGCTCTTATTTTCCCGTTTAGCTGGGGGAGTGATTCCTGGGGATGCTACTCTGATCTTTGAGGTTGAGGTGAGCACAGCAAAGCTCGTAGTTAGACTCCTTTAAACGTATCTAAACTGTTCTTCTTTTCCCTTGTCTACCAATCCACAGCTCCTCAATATTAACAACAGACAACCTGAACCACACACAGATTTATAGACAAAAGATGTGACTTGCTCATCCTTCTACGTGTGTGTAGGTGTTGCGGAGAAGAAAATATAGTTTGAATTGCATTGGTCCAACACACGCTTCAGCAAGTGCATAGTCATTTGTACTTTCATGTTACCCGACCCACACATCCTAGAAAGACAAAAAAACAACGATTCAATTTTCTCAAGTGTGACCCGTTCGTCCAAGATTCTAACACACCTGATCGAACCCTATGTCAACAATGCTATTTTTTAATTTTTAGAACTTAGATATGCAACCCTATGATCTTTAAGCCATTTTCCTAATGTGTCGCGTATCCATGACTACTTGCATAGTCAACTTACTCAAGATCGATGTGACAATTCGGCTTGAGCAGGCAAATCTGCAATCTCACACTTCAGTCATGGAGCTGTTAGACTAGACTTCCATTGGAATCCAGACTGGGCTGGATAATCTCCAGGAAGCAGCATTTTTCGAATCGTGTATCATGTATCATGTGGGGCGGACACATCCTAAATGATTTTCCAGAATACTGATTGCAACGCTGGAGAAGTGTAAGTTGGTGGCAAGTCAAGAAGAGTCCATAGGCATTTATGGGATATTCTTTCGACGGGCAGTTCTCCTCTGTGGCCACGTTGTCCACCAGCAAGACTCCCCGACGCTCGGCTGGGACGACGATGGACGGCACCCTTGGCTCGAGGATACTGCCGGCAGGACATGGGGCCATTCGGATGACGGCGATCGAGCCGCCGAGGCCGCCGGAGCTGGACGACGAGGGAGACCAGCCGGCCGGGCAACAGACCAGCTTCCCGGTGCTTCGGTTCAGCTATCCACTCAAGCTGATCGTCAGTCGAGCATACCGGAACCATCGCCACAATCTCCAGGTCGGGCTCGTCTATCTCTTGAATTACGGCGGCGGACTGCTCGCCGGTGACCAGCTGGCACTCGATATCCAGCTCGACGAGAACTGCCAGCTGCTATGCCTCAGTCAGGGAAGCACCAAAGGTATCTCTTTGTCTCCATCGTCCTCCCTTTTATTGTCCTTGGAACTAATACTCCAATTTGCATTTCCCCATAGTCTTCAAGGAGAGAGATATACCAGCGAAACGATCGAATCGGGAATCGTTGTACCCTTCTACTAGCACACAGGCCAACAACGCTAACTCGGCAAAGAATAGTGAAGTGTCTAGACAGAATATCACTGCGAAAATCGCGCCGAATGCCACACTGCTTATGCTTCCATCCTATGTAACGTAAAAATTCATTTCTCGGAACCCGAACTCACTCTGTAGAAATATACTAGAAGAATTCAGTGGTATTGACAAGCTTGGTTTATTTTTTCTAGATGTTTCCGAGATTCAAGTTTTGTTCAAAAACAGATTTACCATCTTCAAGATCCTTCGAGTTCATTGATCTGCTTAGATTGGTTTACATCAGGCCGATCGTTATCGACGAGACTAGTGGACCAGCAAGAAGAATCGAATCCAGCACGAGTTGAATCATGGACGTTTAAGAAATTCCAATCGTTTATAGAAGTTTACGTTTCCGATAAACGGATCATTCGAGAAAACTTACTACTTAAATCAACTGATCGGGATCTTCATCCAACTCTAACTCAAGACCAATTCACGATCTATGCTAATTTGTATCTGGTATGCTCGACTGATAACTCGAAATTGGTTAAGGCTTTAGACCGACTCAAGCAGCTCGACCAGAATTTTAATAAGACAAGTCGTCGTCCACAGTCACGGAGTCCAGGGCAGACAGAAAGCAATGATCAATCTCAATTATTGTGGTGTTTCACTGAACTCAACCACCATCATCAAGATTCCGAGAACACTACTGGTACTATTACTTCAACGACCGCTCATCAGACTAGTGCGAATCTCACGACGCTTCCGAGTGTCCCTATAAAACCTTCCACCCGAATCGTTATCATCAGAATCGCTTCTTGCTCCTCTATTCTCGTACGCCATTGGTTGGAGAAAAATCTCGAGGATTTGAAGGAACTCATCGGACCTGAATTTTATAAAAATTCTTTCTAATTATCAGTTCCCACTCAACCTGGATCTAATTTACTTTGCCTTTTTTTTGTTTACTTAGTTTTCAACGTGTCAGATAGTACAAAGGTGTACAATCAATTTTCTTT
>LUKR01000594.1:0-18515 GCA_019395275.1 Puccinia brachypodii | reverse complement strand
AGGCTTAAGGTCCAAGGACAGAGAGGAGTGAAGAAGCGTGCATTCAAGAGCCAACTTCTTCCAATAGATTTTTGTGTCCTTATTGGCAGCACACCAGGTCTTTTCAAAGACCTCCTCATGACCCCGTCCGATAACAAGGTTGGAGAAGATTTTCTTCCACTCAGTCCAATTTTCATGGTGAAGCTTGAAAATTGTGACTTTCTTGGATCAACTATTGTCAACGCCAGAGGATTTGGCGCGTATTTCTGCCGGTTGCCCATCCATTTTGTATGAATATCTATATTTATTCTTACTTTGAGTTCTGACTACCAAGCAATGACTCTTGCTACCATGTCAGAATGGTAGAATCAATTACTTTATTGAACTAGTATTGCAGAATTCAATAGAAGTAATAACTAATATAATAAAAAATAATAAGAATCAAACATATCACATGACTAGACAATCAAAGAAATAAATACCTAATATTTGAGATCAACAAAATAAAAACCAGTCTTTACACAAGTATAACAACAATGTTATAAAACAGCAGATTATCACAACATAATAGCCTAACAGTTTTTATTGAAAAGAAAAACAATTTCAACAATTTTAAATGTATGAAAAATTGAAAAAGAAAAATATCAATAAAATACCTGCCCAGAAGCTATCACTATCTCTTTCTGCTTGTGTTCTTGACGTCAATGACTATATTCAATGTAGGTAGACTAGTTGATGAGCAGCAAGTCAATGCGATGAATCAGACAATGACTTGAGTCAATATGATGAGAATAGAAGGGAAAGGATGATGGATAATGAAGATCAGAGCCACAATGATCAAAGTGCACACGACTGATGGAGAGAACCGTGCATATTGATTACATAATTTAATCTTTGAGTTTTTAATTAACATCAAGACATTTTCAAACCACCCAGAAGTGTTTTTTTTTTTTCAAGATTTTTGTTTTCTTATCATTCATTTTGGATCTCATACTATCATTTGCCAGCCTTCATATTTTTGTGAGAAAAGGATTAAAGTTTTTTTTTCTGTTTTTCTTGTTTATATTTTTACAAATTTCATGACTAGATTTTTTGAATTTATTTTTTTGCATTCATGTTTAGAATCCTCTTTTTGAAAATTCCATCAAGTGCCATGACTCAAAGTTGATGGGTTGGGCTCTTGGATTCAAAAAACTGTGCAGCAAAAACTTCTATCTAGTCACTGTACATACTTTTGAAGGCTCTTTCATTTTGCTTAAGAGCTGAATTCCAACACTTGGGATGGCCTTTCCAAGAAGTTCTCTGACATTGCTGTCCAACAAGTGGTCCAAGCACGCTGCCAGCGTAATTGACTGGGCTGACATCACCCCAGTCAAACTGGGATCAATGCTGAAACAGATACAATACACTGTGTGTATCATGAGGAATTCTCTCAATGTGCATGGCTAAAAAACAAATTTAATTCATGGAACTTCCAATAAAAACACATTGGTCAGATAGAATTGTTGACTGGGATGCTGATACATGGTATGATACAAGCAGATATATTGCAGATACCGTATCTGTTTCAGTGTTGCTGGGATGCACTAAACCAATTTAAACTTGGTTGATCTCAACGAATTAAATACAAACCCAATGTACCCCCCTTTGCATTCCATTTCATTGGTTAAAATCAACCAAGTTTAAATTGATTGGGTGCATTCCAGTTTGACTGGGATGATCTCAGCCCTGCCAATTATACTAGCAGTGCATCCAGACTGCAGCTTGTGAATTATGTAAGGCTGCAGCTGTCAGACTGAAGACTGCAGGTATGTAACTTCCCCATCTTTTTTCAAATGATGTTATGAGGTGGGGACTCAATATGTACATGTAAAAGTATGTGATGAAACTTTAAATTTGAATTATTTGAACTAAAACCAAACTGAAAACAAAAGAAAAAGAAAAATATCAAAACAATGAGAATAAAATAAGGAAAGTAAGAATACATGAAGATTATGTACCACAGGAGTATGAAACTATTCTACTAAGATAATATAGAAGGAAGACAATGAGGAGGAAAGATTGAACTGTTATGAATTTAATGGGAAATAGGAAAAGAAAAATGATTAGAAACAAAGTTGACCGTAAATAAGAGTTAGGGTTAATGAGTATTTCTATTCTCACCAAATTGTAGAAGGAAAGATTTGATCTTGAGGTTTGAAATAGAGCCAAGTGAGTTTTGACAACAGGATTGAGTGTTAGCTGAGGTGAGTTTGAAGACAAGGTCAAGTAGGATTGAAGGTGAGCTTGAGTAAAATATTGAATAGGTGCTGGAGCAAGTTTGGGGATGAAGTTTTTAGATTGATTGATGATAATAGATTTGAGGAAGGAGATCCAGGAGAATTTAGGAAGGAGATTTGGGAAAAATGGAAAGGGGAAGAGGTGGAGAAGAAAATGGAGAAGGAGATGGAGGCAAGTTGGGACTTATGATTGAACTGATCTTTAAATTTAGGCACATATTTGAAATGTGATTTGTTGTGGGGATGTCACAGTTTCAACAGTATGGGCAAAGAACTAGATTATGTAATATAAGGGAGACCAGTAGCCTTCACTTGATCCAGTTGAGATCCAGTGATGCCAACTGAAGTGTGTAAGGGTGAAATTGTCCATAGTGTACAATACTTGAGTTGTATATCTTGATTGATATCTTGATGAGCCGTGTATGTAAAGTAGATTTTATTTTTATTTTTGCATGTGAATGTGTACCACACCAGCGCATTCAACCAATCAGTTTTGGAAGTGTTCTCCCTGGCTCTTAGTTGAAAAAAACCTTTATAAAATGAAGCCAAAAACTCAATCAAAAAAGGATCTTTTCTGACAGTTAAAGAATACCAAATTCTTCCAAACCACTAGGTTGGATTGGTTCAAGGTAGGATTTCAATTTTGTCAGCAGGGTCACAACATGTCACACTTGTTGATTCACTGTAAAAAGTGACTCAATGTGATGAATGGTATACCAATTTACTTGTGTCATCATCAACACAGTTTGAACTATCTCTGTCTTGGCTACAACATGAATGTTAAGCCTGCAAAGACTCTTACAACAAAAGAAAGAAAGAAATCACAATTCAGAAACCCTTTCCATTTATTGCGCCTGGCTATGCTTATCCACACAGTCAGCTCCCCAGTAATTATGACATGTGGGTTACTCTTTGCAAATTTCATGTGAGAGAGAGGAAACTCCTATTTTGTTTCACAAGAGTGAGATTCTTTGTCACTGTGCTTGGATTAGATACGACCCAAGTCAACTTACCCACTAAATCAATTTTGAAACTATTGCCATTGTACGCTTGAATAGATCAAAATTTATTATGCTATACAACTAAATTCCTTCTGGATTCATTATATAATTTAGTCAATTTTTCCTTGTCAACTTTCGAGGTCCGAAATCAGATTATTACAACACCGCTTTGTTGCTTGTTCCCCCTTTTTTGGGTGGTTTTGTAAGGAACGGGTAGATATTTTGTTTTGCGAAGTTATGGGACAAGGAAAAGGGAATGCTTGGGCAATGATAAAATGTTGTACTAATACTAATACTACTAAGGTTGAAAACAAAGTGACAGAATGATTTGTAATCTGCAAAAAGGGGAGACAAAGGAAAAACACGCTAAGGGAGTACTGCGAGGAGAAGGGCACAGAAAAGGAAACGTATCGTATATATAGTATGATTTTATAAAGAAGTAAGATTGATCATTTACTTCTTTTCCTGAGGTGAATAGACGAAAATGTTAGGATAGATGTTGTCAATAAGAAGGAGGAGCTAGAGGGTATCGGACCAACCTGAAGATGATCGGCAGAATGAGACTGAAGAAACTGATTCTGGAAAGTCTCGAAAACGCTAGCACGGGGGACGTCGCAGGGAGCGGTAGTGGGTGTAGGGGGGAGGGGGGAGAACGATTCCTTCGATTGGCTGAGATGCGGTGCCTTGAGGATGGCTGAGGGCGGACCACCAAATGGGCTGCGTGGAGCGGGCGGTTCGACAGGGGAGCGGATAGGAACTAGCGCCGGCGAGCGACCACCTCGGGAAAAGCCATTGCTTCCAACGCTCAGTCGGCCTTGCACAACACCAGTGGGTAGATGGTAGCTCAAGGTGAGGACAGGCTTCGGACGTTTGACGCGCATGTCGGAAACGGCCCCCTCAGGCGATGCTAATTCACAGAGCAGTAGCTGGATTGTCAGTTCGTCGAACATCACCTCCTGCCATTCCGTACGCAGTAGCAACTCACAGTTGGGTGATTTGAATTCCATTCCGGTCGGCCTTTGGTGGTAATGAGGTGTGGCCGTAGTGGAAGCTCTGCACAAACTGATTGTCCCGCCTAGTCGTCACGAGGGCTGTAAAAGCAGTTATTCAACGGTATGGGTTGTTTTGGGACTGATGGGTATATGGGTACGGATGGTTGGAAAGCAGGTGTGAGTGAAGGCGTTGTTTTCTGGATGAGATGAAGAACTTGATGGCTTGAGAAACCCGGGAAAGGTAATCATTCTTGGTCCTCTTTATACTCTGAGACCATGCCTGAGTACTCTACAAGGAGTGATCCCACATAGCTCGACTCCGGGGGAACCTGTCTCCTAGACTCAACTGCCGCTGTGTGGCCCTGGTTTTTAGTGGCCCTACACCGACAGCAGGAGCCGATTGAGTGAATTGGCGAGGAACGTGCCAGCTGCCAAGTGGCATTTCCCGAAGTTGAGCTTTCTTTTTCTTTAATGGGCAGCAAGAGGCAACGGGTCCAGGTCTTCTTTGACGTGTAGTTCAGGGGACGAGGAACGCGATGGCGGCTGATGTGTAGATGTGCAGACAAAACTGGGCCAGGGAGGTGGGTAGAGCCATAGTTCACATTAGCGATACCAAAATGATGATTGCATGAGCATACAACGAAGAATCTCTGCAAGGATGGTGAACCACGATCCTTGCTTATCATCTTAGGGGTATCTTCTCCTACCATCAGTCTGCACTTCAGTTCAGCAGATACTGTACCATCAACAACACTTATTCCGGAATCCCAGTGACCGCCACTTAACTCAGTCAGGGACGCCGTTCCGCGTTGGTCCAAGAAAGCCGGAGGAGGCTACCGAGTCCGCAGCGGGTCGTTCGAAGAGGATTGGTGAACATGGCCGCCCTGTCAGTCTTGAGATGATGCAAAGTCTAGACCGTTGGTACTGGATGTGCTTTCACAATTCAACTTGTTAACCATACAATTATTGCTTCTATACCAGTTGATTTCCAACCCCAAGCTGGACCGCGCCTAACAAAGCCTCTCGGGGAGAGCCCCGTTGAGTTCAAAGCTAGACATGATTTACCTTGCGTCTATGCCCAGATGCTCTGCAGAACGCACCTCATTGCAAGAAGATGAACCGACTCGTTTTACAGTGGCTAGACAGGTAAAATTGGCATGTTATTTTGGACTTCAGCACCTCACCCCACAAACCAAAAGTCACAAGACTTGGTCAAATGGTACAAAATAGGTTCCAGAGAATGATTATCAAGAAATAAATACAAAATACAAAGTTGGAAAATTTATTAAAAATAAAAGATAAAACCAATTTTTCACTTGTGGCAGGTTGGCACATGCAGAAATCAAATATCAGAATCTTGAAAGGATGATTATAAATGAAAATCATGAAAAAAATAATTATCAGGTGCTTTTAACCACATGTAAAGTAGGCCATTTACCACCCCACATTGCAGTCAGCAACTGAAATTTTCAATTCTTGCCTTCAGTCTGTCTGCCCACCAAACTCAACTTTTTTTAGGTTTAGTTTTTTCATTTATTTTCATTCTTTCCATATCCTATTCCTTGGTTTCTGTATATTGCTTTCCCTCAGAACATCCATATTGGTGGCTAAATCCGCGCAAGCTAAGGACTTTAGCCAGGAAATTCAACAACACCGGGCTGAGCTAAACTCAAGCCAAACTAGCTTGTGGCTACAATTTGAGCTAACCCTTGCTAGATCTAGCAACGGTTAGCTTGCAAGCAAAAACTAGAATAGATATACTACTCTTTGATATCTGCAGCTCCTCACCCTGTCTCTACTCCACCAACTATATCAACACACCACCAACTATATCAACGCACCACCGACTATATTGACACACCACCAACAATATCAACACACCACCGACTATATCAACACACCACCAACTATATTGACACACCAACCAACAGAACAATGCCTTCCAAAGGATGCCCAAATTGGCTCCTCCCCAATGAAAAACAACTTGCAAAAAGCTGGCTGAAGATCTCAGAGGACGTTATCCAATTGACAGGACAAAAAAAGGACAAGTTTTGGAAGCGGGTTGCCGAGGATTTCAACAAATTCTCTACTAGTGTTGCTAGAGAAGGGACCCTTTGCATGCACCAGTAGGTTGTATGTTTGTTTTGTTCTGTTTAATATTTGATTTCCTGATTTCATTTGCTCCTGTTACTTGGGGACACGTCCAGAAGTGGACTTGGAAATTTTCCAGCATATATTGTAAACTGGAGAAGACACGTCCATCTGGCTCTGTGATGTCCAATCTTCTTTCTGATGCCAGAAAGGATTTTTACAAGCAAGAGGGAAAGCAGTTTGCCTTTGAGCAAGCTTGGATGGTGCTCAAGGACTCGCCAAAGTGGAATGATGTATCCAAATCTTGTGGCAGTGGTGGGGTTCAACCTTCCAAGCTACCGGTCTCCACTCCAACCCCATCTACCCCAACAAATCAAGCAAACTTGTCAACAACCCCTTCTCAACAAAGCAAACTCCCTCAGATGGGGTCTGATGGATCCTGGAAGCAACTGCCAGGGGTTCATTCTACCAAACAAGCGATGAAAGAAGATCACTACAATGTGAAAAAGATCAAGATATTGTCAAACCGTTTGACCAATTACTGTGACTGCACACTAGCCATGAAGAAAACAAACAACGTTCAAGATCAAGCTGCTGAAGCTGAATTGAGGTCAAGCAACATGGAAATCATTTCTAAGAGAATGGGAGACTTACCAGACAACATCTTGCAACAATATTTGGAGCTACAGAAGGAGATTATCATGCACAACATCCGCAACCCAGTTGAGGAAAGAAGAAAGTTGTCTGCTAAAAAATCAAAAGGAATCAATCATTTGGCTTCCTCTTCAAGTCATCAGGATACTCAGGAGGGTTCTGAGGATAAATCATCAGAATCCAAAGAGAATGAAGAAGTTGCTGAAGTCTATGAAGACAATCTTGATCCCACCCTTGAAAATCTTGCCTAAGACTCTCTCTTTCTCTCACATTATTGTTGCTTTTTTGCCCCAAGTATCACCAATTTCATGGCCTCATTTCTCACACAAATAAAGATCAAATAAAAAAAAACATGATTGTTTTTTTTCAAGTTATAATTTTTCTCTAGTTACATGCAGATCAAGAGAAATACAAGAGGTTTCAGATCTAATCCCCCTGTATGTCCCTGGCCCCAAAAAAAGCCCAATTGAGATTGATTAGATTGTTTGTAAGCCTCCAGTGTTGTGCACCTGATTGGAGTTCAATCATACAGACTTGCTGGTTGTGAAAACTGTATGGCTCACTCCAAGGTGGAATGAGAGAGACTGATGGGGGCAGTTCAAAAGTGTTGGTTGAATCACGCTTTTTATCCTCCACAATCATGTTGTGGAGGATAACACATGTCCTCATGATAGATGACATGTCAGCAGAATTCCAGATCTTAGAAGGTGTAGTGATTATCAACCATTGGGCTTGTAAGACTCTGAATGCTCTTTTGATATCTTTTCAAAAGGCTTCTTGCAGTTTTTTGAAGTGCTGGGAGGTAGCAACCTGTGATACTCCTTTTGCTTTGATGAGAGTAGACCAATCCGGATAGATGTCATTGGTGAGGTAATAGGCATGGTTGTATTGGCGGCCGCAAACTTCAAGCCTCACGTCCCAACCAGTCCCTGCAATCTGGTCCTCAAATATCATGGATTGCTGGATGACATTGATGTCATTCAGTGCCCCAGCGGTTCCAAAAAATGCATGCCAGATCCATAATTGTTGATTGGTAACGGCTTCTAAGACTACAGTTGGTTTCTTCTCTTTTCCTTTAAATTGTCCAGCCATTGCGCTTGGGCAGTTCTTCCATTCCCAGTGCATACAGTCCAAGCTCCCAATGCAGCCGGGAAACCCTCAAAGGTTGTTCACATCAAGAAGCCTAATCAAATCGTTGGTGTTTGGTTTTCAAAGATATTGGCTGCTGTATAGCCGGATGATTGTATTGGCCAATGCCCTCAAAACCTTACAAGCAGTGGCTTCCCCAATTTGGCAGTATTCATCAGTAGTGTCCATTTCACATCCATACACAAGCTGTCAAAGTGCAGATGTGATGTTCTGAAGGGCTGACAAGCCAAGCTTTCCTGTACAGTCCTAGGGAGGGATCATTCATCAGAAATCAATGTACACCTTAGAAGATAAAAAAAACTCACCGGTTTCTGAACAAAGTAAGGACAGGCTGACTCCACATCACGAGCAATTCTCAAGAAGAGCTCCCTTCTGAGCCAAAATCATCTCTTAAAGTCCTTGTTGTCATAAGTTGAATTTTCAATAAAATAATCTTTCATGAGTTTTTTGTGTCCTTGGGCATGTCCTCTTTCTTCTTTTGGTCGGCATTGTGCTTCAGGCTTATTGATCTCCTCATTGCTTTCCAGGTCAAATTCTTCTAGGCACTGCGTGAACTAATCGCTCGGACGGGCCGGTCCGACGAGTCCTCAGACTGGCCTGTCCGAGCAGTTCTCGGACAAGGTGGTCCGACGGGGTGTCGAACCGGCTTATCCAATCAGTTGGCAGGCGGGACCATCTGCTCGGACAGTCATGCCCGACCTCTCGTCGGACAGCTCTCATCGGACGGCCAAGTCCGAGGACTGCTCGGACCGGCCTGTCCGAGCAATTAGTTCAGGCGGTGAGGGAGTCTTTGTCTTCATCATATTCTGTGTCTGACTGGAACAATTCCTTGAGGTGCTGTTGCCTTTCTTCATTGGTAAGGTTGACCATGATTAGTCAAGCTAGCTAGTATAGCTCAGAATTTGAGCCAAGACCGGTAATGTTGAAACAGCCGCGCTAACTTATTTTATAAAATTTCAAATTTTAGCCGCGAGCAAAACTAGTGACACTGGTAAAGATGCTCTCAGAAATGGATATTAAAACTTTCAAAAAAAATCAGTTTTATTTTTTATTTTTTACAAATTTTCCAACTTTTTGTTTTGTTTTCATTTCTTGATAATCATTCTTTGGAACCTATTAGCAGGGTTCACAATTGGATTTCACAAAACTTCAAATCCCATTTAAAGCACTTTATCAACAGCATTTCAGAAACTTGCTTATTTGGAGTTGTGGGGGTGTTGCTGGAGAATCAGACCAACTTCTTCATTTTTTCAAAAAATGTTGATAAACACCTTAAATTGAGTGTTAAAGTTTTCCAAATTTCAATCATGAACCCCCCTATTTTGTACCATTTGAACCAGTCTGGTGACTTGGTTTGCAGGATGAGGTGATGAACTCCAAAATAACATGCCAATTTTACCTGTCTAGCCACTGTATATAAATATGATATCTTCATGAAAATACCTATCACGCTACATGACATTCAAGAACAAAGAACATAGTTCACAAAAGGAAGCGTGAAAGAAAGAAACCCCCAGACAACACAAGAAGTTGAAGCTGTTTAGAAAGTTAAAACGTCAGTTCTTTAAGAGCAAATCTTGTGGACTATTTCGTTAACCACGCTAGGGTCAGAAAGTGTGGATAAGTCGCCCAAAGTGTCGACCTCGTTGGAGACAATCTTTCTCAGCACTCTCCTCAAAATCTTACCATTTTGTTCAGATGTTTTTTATTCGAGTCGTATACCAGTCACACGGAGTTGAATCACGAAAGCCCAGCAAGAAATAGAGCAACCGAAAGGGAACCACGCAGCAAGAACGTCGCCTAGATCAGCATTGGAAGGCAAGATTTGTAAATTGAATGACATTTTGCCGAAATCAGCCGGCGAACCTTTCCAGACCTAGTCTTAGGTAAATCGTGAACAACGACAATTTTCTTAGGATTTGAGAAGGGGCCAATAGATTTCCGGACGAGCAAGCCTAGCTCTTTCTTCAACTGATCCTCTTTCTCAGCACTATGATGCTGATGATAATCTGATTTGAGGATTACGAACGCACTACAATCGAAGAAATCAAAAGGAAATCATACTTGTTATTATCGCAAGAAAGTCAGCCATACTCAGATTTCTGAGTTCATTGAAAATCTTACTAGATTGATTGACCAGTTGTCTCATCGGGCGCCCCGACGACCGCCGTTTCAGCTATCCATGGATGCTGGGCTATGGCTGCTTCGACTTCAGCGGTCGATAGTCTATGCCCAGATACGTTCAGAACATCTGCCATTTACAAACGCGTATGTTAGGAATCCAAGAAGAGGGAAGCAGTCAGTGACCGGTGGATTGGCTTTTAGCTGCCCGCTGGGAATCGTTACTAACCATCCACTCGACCTTTGATCCAATAGTACCCGTCCGAATCGCGTCCGGCACCATCACCGGTGAAGTAATAACCGGGGTATGGCTTGAAGTAGGTCTCGAGGTACCGCTGATGGTCACCGTAGATGGTTCGGGCCATCGAGGGCCAGGGCCTCTTGAGCACCAATACCCCGCTCCCTGGGCCCTCTATGACTTTTCCGGTCGTCGGCTCTAGCACGGCGGGCTCGATCCCGAAGAACGGTAAAGTGGCTGAGCCCGGCTTAGTCTCCGTCACTCCCGCCAAAGGGCTGGATTTTTCAAGCAATTCTTTTGTCATCATTCATGAAGCCAAAGATAGAAATTTAGAGACGATCTCTCGTCTTCAAAAGAGGCTCTCACGTGATGATTATCGACCCCGTCTCCGTTTGCCAGTAGGTATCTACGACCGCGCATTCGTTCTTGCCCACATGATCGTTATACCATTGCCACGCATCCGGGTTGATCGGCTCGCCCACGGTTCCGATGACCCTCAGCGAGCTCAAATCGTGCCCATCAAGATGCGACGTCCCTAGTTTTTTCAGCAATCGTATAGCGGTCCTATGGAAGAGACGATTGTTGGCGAGCGGGAGCATTCAGATTTAGTTTACAATAGGGACGAGGGCGCAAGAACATTGAGATCTATTGAGTTCCTTGAGAACTGACGGGGCAGTATAAAATTGGGTGAAACGATATTTAGCAACAGCTTGCCAGTAGCGCGAAGGGGTCGGGTAGATCGGCGTCGATTCAAAAATCGTCGTGGCAACCCCATTGACAAGGGGCCCATAGATAATATAGGTATGACCGGTGATCCAGCCGACTATTAAAATCACGTGACGTGAAAAAAAAGAAATAAATTCATAACTCGGACCAAGAAAACTAGTGGTACCAGTGTTGATATTTTATTTACCGTCAGCCATACAAGCAAACCGATCGCCTTCGTTAACTTGAAAGACGTGCTTGAGCGTCAAGGCGGCGCCGAGAAGGTAACCAGCGGTGGTATGAATCAGGCCCTTTGGTTTGCCGGTACTTCCAGAGGTATACAAGATGAATAGCGGGTCCTCGCTATCCATGATTTCGATAGGGCAAAAGGGTCGTGCTAGCTGACAGGCTTCGCTCCACCACACGTCACGGCCCTCTTTCATCGGCACGCGCGAGCCCGTCCGGGAGTAGACGATCACCTTCTCTACCACATGCTCACCTGCTCCACGCGCGATCCCATCCAGCGCCTCGTCCACGATTCGCTTCGTCGCGATCGTCTTTCCTCCGCGTTTCCCCTCGTCAGATGTGATCACCACCCGCGATTTGGCATCCACAACTCGGTCCCGGAGAGAGTCTGCCGAAAAACCCGCAAAGACTACCGAATGAATCGCCCCAATCCGAGCGCATGCTAGGAAAGCAATCGCGGCGGCTGGGATCATTGGTAAATAAATAGCAACGGTCTATTTGGTTAGAGCAGGAAAAGTGTTAATAATTGACTACCGAAACAAGGCACCGCAGACGGAGCTCATAGAGGTATAACTGAGAAAGCATAAAAGTTCTTACATCTCCTTTCTTGACTCCAAACGATTTCAACACGTTGGCCAAACGACAGACTTCCTCAAAGACTTCCTTGTAAGTGAGTTCGACGCTATCTTGATCCTCATCAGCGACCCAGATGATAGCAGTCTTATTTTTCAGGAAGCGCCCCGCAAGGGTTTCATGGAAAGGCATCAGTACCCTTATTCACTTAATACGCAAGTGTGAAGGAAGATCAAGAGGGCTACTCACTCTATTGGGTTCTTTCATCGCCCATCGATCCAAACAATTGTAACACGCATTCAAGCCACCATCTCGAAACCAGGATACGTTCCCGTTATGGAAATCTCCCTGATAGATCGACGTGTAAGGCCTACTCCAACTGAGAGTCTTTCTGGCTTGCTGGAAAACAAATTGGATATAACTGAGTCAGTCGGATCCACTGCTGAGCTGCTTGTGCTTGCCGTAGAATCAGTCAAAGTGCCGGTGTTGTGAAGGAATCTTTGAGTTTGTGGATCAAAGAAATGTGTGCAAAGTGTCAATCAAATGACCTTCATCCGACCAACATATGGAAACTCTCTTCGAGAGAATCCACATCTATAAAAGACTGGTGCCACCTGTCGGCATGCGCTTCTGGAGGCCTTCTTTTTGGCGCAGGGTATGTGTTGATTTGTTCAGACATTGTCTGACTCACTAGGAAATCAGACCCCCTGCGAGCGAGTGGAAAGTATGATCTATGGCATGGCGGACTATTCGGAAGACATGTAGACTTAGGAACAGGCTGGCTGGATTGGAGACGAAGAATACCAGGGGTGAAGGACTGAAGGGGCTGGGCAAAAATAGACGGGGTGGAGATCGATGGCCCAGAACGGGTAGGACAGACTGCATAATCGGATGTGGGTGAGAGACCAGAAATTTGGAAATACGCAGTTCTGGCCAAGATATCACATCACTTTTCCAGCAAAGATCTACCCAAGACCCTTCTGATGAGATGGTACACCTCAACCGACCAAGGCTTATCAATGAAGGGATTCAAATACATATACCCAGGATGTCTGAAGATATGTAGACTCTGAAGGATAAGTCATGACAATAAAATTAATCTGGTCAGAGCAGAGACGACGAACCTCATCCCAAAACGCATCGGATTGATCTATACTAGCCTGATAGAGGCTAGGATAATCGATAAAATTGGCATGACTGTTGGACTCGAAGTCTTTAACTCTGGGTGCGATCGGCAGCTTGGGTATTTCCTGTGGGTTCGTTGAATCTGCGTCAGTCATTCCTGCGGTTCTGCGATGCTTTCGTCGATGTTTGTCTTTCTCTTCTTGCTCTACTGCGAGCTTCGTCTTCTTGGGAGGATCCAGCGGAAGTGCTTCAGTGTATATGGATGCGGTTGAAGAAGGAATTGGCCGGTGGTGCAACCAGTGGGGTTGAGTTCGGGTAGGAGAAACCCGAGAATCCCATCGGACCGGTATCCGATAACCCCAACTCGGCCGAGCCGAACACTCCTACTTCACCGTCGCCCTTCAAGATTCAAGGCCAAGTGTAGAGCTTGGCGTCAATGCTGAGACCCAGGCGGGCTCATGTAACACAATTCTTCCACTCAGGTTCATCAGGTGAGATAATCCGATGTATAGCTTGCTCACGAAATTTCGCTTCGGGTTGTCCAAGTTTGTGGGGTGTCTCCGGCCTGTTCAAGGCGCGACTCCAGATCAAAGTGAAGGCTAGGGTAGCACTTTCTGACCCGTTTTGATCAGAATCTAGGTACATACCTCATCGCCGGCAGGCCACAATGAGGCTGTCTGATGTGGCAGAAGCTATAACCTTGGCCACGCAGTCAACGTGTATCATCTATCTGAAGTCCAGATGCAGGCTACGAAATTAAGTATGTGCCAGTAAAATCATCATCATTCCTTCATGTCCTCAACCTATGTGTTCACCTGGAGATATCGTGAGGCAAAGTATCAAGAACACAAGTGGAAATACTTACATGACATCAGGGTGCGACCGCCCTACGTGCTCGTCTATGGAGAAATGGTGTGATGTCATTTCTTTCACTTTGTTTTATGAAAATTCGCCACATGAGATTGTCTTGTTTGACTGCAAGAAAATTGGGAGCAACTGACCTCAGTTGACATGCATCACACTTGAATAGAGCTCCAACTCAATCTCAAGCCAACCTGTGTATTTCAACAGTGGTACCCCCTTGTGTGCCTTTGTACCTACAAGGGGCTGCCCAGGGGGTACCACACAAAAGGCTGGGAGCTTGTATCCAGCTCCAGGAATGGTGTTACTCAAGCTCAGGAATGTCAACTGGTGTCAGTTGCGCCTGATTTTCTTGTAGTGTCTGGGTATGTTTTTAATTTGTATTAACTTCACATCTTGGCAATTCTCAACGGTTGATAAGAAAACTTGATATTAGAGTATAATTATCTACGTGTTGAAATTGCATTGAAAAATTATACTCTTAAAAAGGAGTTACCTGATTTGATGGTCTGATGAATGATGATGGAGTGCCAGGGTAATGGTCCCGTGGTTTGGGATGGGGGTGGAGGCTTGTCCCAAGGCCCAAGCCCCAGGGCTCTGGGATTTTGCCCCAAGACCCCAGGGTTCTGGGCAGTTTTTTTCCATTTTGAAGCCAGCTAGTCAGCCAGGTCATCAGAAACGGCATCATGTGGCCTATTTGACTATTTACAGTCCAGAATGAAGCAAAAACAACAACCATCCAACAAACCTCTGCTGGCCCGCCATGTGGAAGACCTAGGTGATTGACTTGGATGAAATCAAAAATAGTCAAAGCAGAGCTTCATCTGGTGCTAACAAGTGTAGTTGGGTCTGGACTCACTTCAAGGATATTGAACAAACCATCAGAGCTATCTGTCAGGTTGTGCAAAGCTCTGGAGCAAACTGTGGAGCAAATATCAAGAAAGATAAAACTGAAAGTACTAAGACTTTCCATAATCACCTCAAAACTGCTTATCACTTATTTGAACAAAGTCTCTCAAAGAAAACTAAGATGAAACACATTGAAGAAATGGGGAAAATCTATCCACAGCTAAGCCATTTGTTCTGGTCAAGAATACTCATCAAACATTACAAGGTGTCTGTCAAGGACATCAAAGAGGTCTTTTCCAAAGAAGCTCCAAAATTTGGGGTGAATTTTGTTGAGGATTTACTTGGTAGGGGCTCTCTCAACTCCGCTCAACAATCAGGACCTTCTTGCTTGCAACTCAAGGGAATTTTTGCCTCAGCATTGTATCAGCCTGCGCCTGAAATCAAAGGTATCCAATCCAAAATCTGCCGCTACTTAAAAGAAGATGTTGAAGCCAAGGGTGCCCATGTCCTTCCTTTTTGGGCAGCCCTTCAGAAATCTTAACCAAAGCTGGCTATGATGGCCCGGTGATACTTATCAATTCCAGCTACAAGTTGTCAGCCTTAGAATCAGCTCAGCTGACCAAAAGTCTGCTATTGAAATGCAAAGATTTATTTTAAAAAAGTAATCTGATTTCATAATCAGATTATTCATGTAATTTCAATATAAGTTTCTCTATTCCATTTCTCTTGAAACCCCCTAGAAGTAATACTTCTAGTGTACATCTCCAACATTATCCCCAACTTGGATGTCCTTGCCCCACGTGCGCGCCTGGACAACTTGAACTCATTGACTCGCGCACCCCACTGCGGCCCACAGTAACTCCCCCCTGAGCAAAGCTCCTGCTTGTCTACAGATCCCCTTTGAGATTGTATTAAAGGAAGATAGATGCGTGAGAAAAGTAAAAAAAGGAGCTTTGAGACAGGCTTCCAGATATACCTGGCCCTAACAAAGCTCTGCAGCCTCTTTCCGCCGAGACACAAAAAAAATCAGAACCACAAAAGACAACTTACATGCAGAATTAAGGCACGCCGTGAAAAATACTGAAAGGAAAACTGAAGGTCCCTACTTCTTAGAAATAATCCCACACTTCGTGTCATTAATTCTTCAAGTAAGTCATCCCCTTTTCATTTATTATTTCTCTAGTTTTTCTCCAAGTTCTTGTTCCTTTTTCTCTCTCACTTTTCACTCTAAAAGATTAAATAAACAAATAATAAAATATCTCTCTTAAAAGTTACCAATAGTTTTGGGGTTTAACTAGAAAACCCCATAGGTTTCTCAGTAAAGAACCTGACCAGTTTCTTTTGGTCTATAAAAACTGTGGCTGGACAATTTATTGTACCAGACCGCCTTCTGTTTCTAAAGAAGGAGAGGCTAGCTTATAATCAGCTTACCAGCAGTCTTCTATAGACTGGTTTGAGAATTAAAAGATGGTCTATAATAAGAAAATAATAAGAGACATAAAAATAATTCTTTATTTCTATTCTTTTTTCTATTTCTCTCTATTCTTGTCTATATCTGTGAGCCTGCGTCTCTACAGTGACGTGTGGACACAAAAAATTAAAGGTATTTGGGTTTATTAATTGAAAATACAACTAATAAACCTTGAGTAATTACAGCAAAGAGAGAGAGAAAGATAGAGAAAAGAGGAAGGAGAATAAGAGAAATAAAAATGAAGATTCTCTTTTTTTATATATATATATATATAAGATCTTATTTAAATCTCAGACCAACCTTTAAGAGGTTGCTGGTTCAGCTGCTCTAAGCTAGCCTCTCCTATCTTTAGAAACAGTAGGAGGTCTGGTACAAAATATATATGTCCAGCCACAGTTTTTATAGGCTAAAGGAAACTAGCCAAGTTCTTTACTGGGAAACCTATGAGGTGTTCTAGTAAAACCACAAAACTAAATATAATGTAGAGAAATGGATCCTTTTTTTATATTGATTTAGTATTTTATTAATGTTTTTATCATTTTATTCTTATTGTTGAATTTTAATAATAGAAGAGAAATATAACCAGAGATAGAAAGGAGAATTATGAAACAGAGGAATTGATTGGAGGATGTAAAAGACCAGGTGAATTACCTTGGAAAATAATGACACTGAAATAGTGGGATTATTTTCAGAAACTAAGGGACCTGAAGCGCTATTATCCTTTTGTCAAGTTTCTATACTTGGCGCATGGAGAATTCCTTGGGTTTCTTGATTTCTTTGTTTGTCTGAGGGGAAAACTCTGAGAGTTGGGAGAGGCAGGTATTTCTGAAAGTTTTCTCACTAAGCTCTTACTAATTTATTTCTAATTATTAGCTCAAATCTTGAATGTACAGTAATACAATCTTTGACAGGAACTGTGGACTTGCGGGAGTAATATTTGAAATACTGCGGGCCGCAGTGAGGCGCGCGAGTCATCAGAAGGACAAACAGGAGTGTAATTTGAAATACTGCGGGCCACAGTGAGGTTGACCAGGCGCGCGCGGGTAGAAGGAGTCAGAATTTGTGATAACTTAACTGATGTACAGTGGCTAGACAGGTAAAATTTTCATGTTATTTTGGAGTTCAGCAACTTATCCCACACACAAAAAGTCACAAGACTTGGTCAAATGGTATAAAATAGGTTCCAAAGAATGATTATCAAGAAATGAAAACAAAAAACAAAGTTTGAAAATTTGTAAAAAATAAAATGTAAAACTGATATTTTTTGAAAGTTTCAATATCTATTTCTGAGGGACAGGAATATATAGGAACCAAGGAATAGGATATAGAAAGAATGAAAATAAATGAATAAACTAAAGCCAAAAAAAATTGAGTTTGGTGGGCGGACAGACTGAAGGCAAAAATTGAAAATTTCAGTGGCTGACTGCAATGTGGGGTGGTAAATGGCCTACTTTACATGTGGTTTAAATCACCTGTTAGTTATTTTTTTCATGGTTTTAATTTATAATCATCCTTTCAAGATTCTCATCTTTGATTCCTGCATGTGCCAACCTGCCACATGTGTATATTGAAGCTGTTGAAAAAAAACTGTTTTATTTTTTATTTTCTAATAAATTTTCCAACTTTTGTTTTTGTTTTTATTTCTTGATAATCATCCTCTGGAACCTATTTTGTACCATTTTACCAATTCTTGTGACTTTTGGTTTGTGGGATGAGGTTCTGAACTCCAAAATAAAATTCCAATTTTACCTGTCTAGCCACTGTACACTAGAAGTGCAACTTCTAGAAAAGATAGAGAAAAATGGAATAGAGATACTAATAATGAAATTTCCTGAATAATCTGATTATGAGGTCAAATTATTTCTAAATTAAATATATACAGTTTATAGCAGTCTTTTGGTCAGCTATGCTGGCTCTAAGGCTGACAATATCTTTCTCTCTATTTGTCTCTCTCTGAATTATTATTTGTAATCAAAGTAATAATTATTCCCCCTACCCTTGTGTCCACACATCACTATCACTAAAGAGACGCCGGCTCACACTTTCCGTTCAAAGGAGGCAAATTCATGTGTTAGTATCTGTGGTCCAGTTTCTATCAAATTCTATCAAATTCAAAGCTCCTTTACATCTAATGTACAGTGGCTAGACAGATAAAATTGGCATGTTATTTTGGAGTTCATC
>LUKR01000593.1:8136-18523 GCA_019395275.1 Puccinia brachypodii | reverse complement strand
CCCCCCTCAGTTGCCAGGTGAGCTGTATCTTCTAAACCCATAGAAATACCAAGGTGGTTCCACTGAGGGACTAGGGGTTATTTGGGCCCTAGATTTCATTTCTGAGATCAATTCTGCCCTATTGTGAGTGTATATCCTAAAAATTCAAAAATAATAATATTTTTCTCATTAAACACAGAAAAATAGACCACAGCGCGAAGTATCTTTGAGCACAGACCAGTTCACTCTCAAGCCTCATTATCTGTTTGCTCCTCAATCAGCTCTTGGTTAATTCTCAGATGTGATCAGACCTTCATTTCATTTTCATTTCATTTCATCTCTCATTTTGATGTCATCATATACCCTACAGCGCTTGCTACATTTGTTATAAAAACCCATCTACTTGCCTATGCTTTCTTCCTTCCTCATCAAAATAATATTATAGTTTTCAGCACATCTCACCCTCCCCTGCCTTCTGGTGCATCACTACTGTAAACCCTCAGAGTGTTCTTACTTGAGTCCCCTTAGCCAGTGCACTTCCAAGATACTTTGAACCATCTCTTCCAAAGCTGTTAGTTGCTCTCCCTACCTTCCTCCTCCTTAGTGCCCACCTGTTTGCTCTGCAACCAAACACCGTGTGACACTGGGAAACCAATCTTATGTTGGTCATCCTCACAGCGGGAAGTTGTAACCAATACAAACCCTTTGGCAGTGCATGAGAGCCAAATGAGCTTGCCAAGGGCTCCCAGGCCCTCACATGAGGTCCTCTGTCATACAACAGCTTTCAAGGTTTTCTTGCCACACAGTGGTTACTGTTACAGATTGCTGGCAAGGTACAGAGGTATAACACCAGCTTGATGGGTGTTGATTGATTATCCATCCAATCCATGACCCCAAGAACCTAACAGTCATTGACTGGATGAATGTTAGAAGAGTCTTATCAACTCTTGATTTAAGAGCTGGTAGATATATGGACCAACAGATCAGCTCTCAAGTGACTTCTTTCTTGAGAGATAGTGCCTACATGACCATTGTTCCAGCTCTGAAGTGATCAAGTTGGTTGAGAGGTGAGATGAGGGCTGGCAGGCTAGATCAATTAATCATCCATCAAAACCATGAATCTTCTGGAAAGATGGTACACATTATCAGCTCAGCTTTCAGGCAACTGTGATGTTTGCTAGGGGCTCTTGGTAAGCTGAGTTTCTCAGAATAGTAAATACTACCAATCTGGTAGCAAGACTACTTTGGAATAGGTGAAAATTGGAATGTAAAAAAATTGAGTTCATATCCATAAAACCAGGTCTTCATTTCTTTCCTTTGTGTTGTTAAAACTGGGTGTAAACACAGAAAAACTGGATACATCTACTGATCCCCTAAAAAAAGATCAGAAATATTTGTTTTATTCATTTATTGGTTGTCTCTTATATGGAATTATTTACTCAAATTAATGCAAGAAAATTTAACTTTTATCATTCTTCTTCTTCTCGTCCAAGTTCTTGATCAAATAAAATTTGAGCTTTTGACAATCTATCTGGTTCATCATCATAACTAATTAAAACCAAACAATCACAAATGAGTAATCACCAGTTTTGCTCTTTTTGTTTGAAAAAATTGGCTTGAAAACTTTTCTTTGATAATACATGAGTTCAAAGACTTTGTAGACTTACTAATCGAGTTTTTTCTGAAGAAAATCAATTATAATCATCATTTTTATATATTAACTTGTCAAGCACATAAAGTGTAGACAAATGTTACAAAAGTTTAACTTAACTGATTTGATAGATTGATTCCATTCAACGAGTTTATCAAAAGCCCAATCATTCGTACAGAATTCAAATATCATCAAACGGGCTTGATAGACCTTAGAAAACTCCTTAAATATACGATTAAAATCATAAACTCAGCAAAATGAGTGGGTGTAAAGAACCGATAGAAGAGGGAATAATAACTGACGATGATAAGTTTGAAGAGGACTGGTTCATCTGATTCTAAGTATGAAATATTTTGATTGAGGAGGTTTGAGTTAAATCCAGGGAGATGACCGAATAAAAAACTTGATGCATTCATGATCGATGGGTCATATTGCGCTCCTCTTCGCCCCCGTGGTCGTCCGGCCTGGTTATCGAACCTTGGTAGTTTTGATTGGGCTTGAGTCGATCGATTGGGCTCGAAACTCATCAGCCCTGAGTTCAAAATCGCTAGACTTGGTTCGACGTAAGGTGCAACTTTCCTCCCGAAGTCAAGATGTTGTTACTACGGCCTAATCGGTTCTTGCTGTCTCTTGTTAACTTACATTTGAATTTCAGGATCTCCGAGAGCAGTCTCAAGTCTTGCTGAGCCTTGTTCCAACTCCAGTCCCTGATTATATAGGATTTTTTTTTTTAAAAAACATTCCGATTCTTATGAATTGTTTAAACAATATAGGACTTGCATACATAACTTACGCTTGTATGTCAGTCTGAGTGAGTAGGAGTGCTCTGAGTTGGATGAGCTCGTCAGTTGACCATTCGGCCGACATCTTTCCTTTATGTGTGAGGGGGTGATCGAGGGAGTGGAGTGGCGAGGCGGGTCAGCTGAGTGTATGCACTATGACGTCATCTGCACAAGGATACATATAAATGTTTATCTCCAGCAGTCGGGCGGTCAACAGCTGTCAGCCACTGAGACTCTGACTGGGTGATGATGCTAGTGCTCGCAGTCGCAGGGAGGACAGCCAAGCTCAGACCAAGGGCAGGGAAGCTGGTCAAGCGTTCCTTCAACTATGCTCTTGACCATCTCTCCTCTCAGCTCACTACCACCATCAACACTAACTCAGAGCAGTACAGAAACAACCTCAAGTCCACCTCAGAGCTCATCCACTCTCATCGAGCGTTGGTAGAGCAACACATCCTACCCGGGGGAAGCCCAAGCGCTCGCAAAAAACATCTCGATCGCGGAAAACTGCTAGTCAGACAAAGGTTTGAATTATTATTATTTTGATCTTTTGGATTTCCGTAAATTCGGCATGAATACTTACTCACTCACTGTCACCTATTTGCAACTATTTTCGTAGAATCGAGAGATTATTGGACCCATTTTCACCATTTCTAGAACTCTCTCAAACCGCTGGTTATCAACTCTACCCCAATGAAGACTTGCCAGCCGGTGGGATCATCACTGGAATAGGCCAAGTTCATGGGTTCGTCGAATTCCGTTTTATTTGACATACCCTTCTCCTTTTTTTGGTCTCATCTATGTATTCCATGTTGTCTGATTGTTTCAAATAGAATTCCTTGTATGGTCATTGCCAATGATCCAACCGTCAAGGGGGGATCATATTATCCAATCGTATGATCTATATTTCTCTCACCGTTAACGTAGGAATATCATATTCATGGACTTACTTTTTATTATTAGACTGTCAAAAAACACTTGAGAGCTCAGGAAATTGCTCACGAGAATCGGCTACCCTGTATCTATCTTGGTCAGTTCAGTAGACTAGGTTTTATCACGTCTAATCATCAGTTCTGATTAAAAATGGATTCACTCTATAACTCTAGTTGAATCGGGCGGTGCAAACTTACCGTACCAATCACAAGTCTTTCCGGACCGGGATCACTTTGGGAGGATCTTTTACAATCAGGCTCGACTATCAGCACAAGGAATTCCACAAATCTCCGTTGTTCATGGGATCTCAGTTGCCGGTGGTGCTTACATGCCCGCAATGTCAGACGTCAACATAATCGTTAAAAATCAAGGTAGAATCTTCCTTGCTGGACCAAGCTTGGTCAAAGCAGCGATAGGCGAAGATATTAATGACGAACAACTTGGAGGGGGTGAAATGCACTGTCAAGTAAGTGGGGTTAGTGACTATCTGGCTGAATCCGATGAGCATGCCTTGGTACTTGCACGGAGAGAAGTTCTTCATTTGAACTATCAACTCGCCCCCCCAATTTCATCTTTGACGACAACCAACGAAACGAGTGGTTGGGACGAACCTTTATACGATCCCAAGGAATTAAACGGGATTGTGAGCCCCAATCTAAAAGAAGCCTTTGAGATCAAAGAAGTTATCGCCAGGGTTGTGGATGGTTCACAAGTGTGTCGTGTTCTTACTTGATTTTTTAATTCAATTTTCGTACACACGGGCGCTCACGTTAGTCTACGTTATCTTAACTTACCCATCTAAAATTGGATTAGTTCCATGAGTTCAAACAGGAGTACGGCAAAACTATCGTGACAGGCTTTGGTATGTATTTACTGTGACTGCGCCCCCATCCATGACAGTATTGCTGATGATCTGTATATGTGTCTAGCTCATATCCATGGTCAACCTTGTGGTATTGTAAGCTCGACTAATTTCTACGAAAAAAAAACTTGATCAGAAACAGCGTCATGAATAACGTGTTCAAGTGCGCAGATCGCCAACAATGGAGTTCTGTTCTCGCCGTCAGCCCTCAAGGCCACACATTTCATTCAACTGTGTGAACAACGGCAGATACCCCTAGTTTTTTTGGTCAATGTGACAGGTGTGAGCAAGCTTTTCATCTTCCAATCTTCCGACTTGTCTGGCCAGAATTTTTCTTGACGATAATCGCTTATCATCTTCCGCCTTATTATAAAATTAAGTATATGGTGGGCGAACAAGCCGAACGGGGTGGTATTGCCAAGGACGGAGCAAAGATGGTTAGGGCAGTGGCTTGCACTTCAGTTCCTAAATTCACCGTTATTGTTGGTGGATCGTTTGGAGCTGGAAATTATGGAATGGCTGGAAGAGCGTTAGTCGTCTTAAAAACAGCGCATTGAATTTTCTGGATTAAAATATGAAGTTGAACAGATAGATACTGAGTTAAACTTGAATATGATATCAAATAGATACGGCTCGAGGTTCTTATGGATGTGGCCGAACGCGAAAGTCTCGGTCATGGGAGGCGAACAATTAAGCCATGTTATGTCTACTATCTCTCAGTTGAGTATCTCCGTTTTATCGTTGCAGTTCAAGTTTCCCTCTATCCCATCGATTAAAATTCAATCATCTTGGATTTTATTTATTTACTGTGCATTTTGCTCGGTAATATTTAGGGATCAAAGTAAGACAGAGAAATTGAAATCTCAGATCGAGAATGAGTCTACTTCACTCTATACTTCAGCCAGATTGTAAGTGGGAAGGGAGTGATCATTCAACTGAAATATAACGTCTTATGGGCTTTGGTTATCTGTTTTTTAAAAGGTGGGATGATGGTATAATTAACCCGACAGATACTCGATCAGTCTTAGGACTTGGGATCTCTTTAGCTCATTTCGAAAAGGGTAATCGTGTGGATCATCGTCGACAACAAAATAGTCAAGTCATGAATGGGTTTGGCGTCTTTAGGATGTGATCAAGTAATTTTCGCCATTCATATTTCGATAGTGTTTGTATTTGTATTGAGACCACGAATCGTTTTTCTAGCTTAGTTTTTTACATTCTAACCTCTTGCTCTACGTGCATTTCAATTGTATTACTTTTTCCAAGAAGACCATTCTCTCTCTCTTCATGATTGAAGTCCACGATATGGTTAACATTCGTGCACAATAGTCACAAATCTGGTTTATTAATGATAAGTAGGTAAGATTCGTTCAATTGGACAGTAATCCTTTTGAGAGCTCACGATGTATACACGCGGTGACCCATACCCAACCAACTCCATGTCTTACCACCGGATCATTATACTAATCCCTTGCCTCTGTTATGGTTTTCTCGCGGATGCTGTTATCACTAGGTTTGGTTTATCTACAACACCCCAGCGCGTGCGGTGCAAGCTATTGAAGAGGTGCTATGTATTTTCACAAGGGGTAGGTGGTGAATGTGGACTATTGTGGGGTTGATTTGGGACACTCCAATAATTGGTGGGCATTTTCTCGTGAAATTTACCTACTTCAAGCGAAGAGCAAACAATTTGCATCAGGGATCATTATCATTTACACATCAGTCGCTTTTTTGGCCCCAACGGATGTGCACCTGGAAACTCTAGCTCGATGACCGGCGCCGACGGCCTATGCAACAGCGTACAGAGCAGGAAACCTGGGACTTGCTATTCTGAGTTGGCTGTGGGAGTATACAGCCAGAAACCGTTGCCGTAAAATTAGCCACTGCATGTTGGGATGTTGTAAGTTGGATTCACAACATCGGAGCTCCATAAGACACGGGACAGCCAAAGGGATACCAGCCCCTGTGGGTGGCCGGTTACTTCCTTGCCGAGCGGGAGGCCACCAGACAAGGGCATTCTATAGGTGGCAGTTAGTGTGCTCTACTCGGGTAGATAGTCACAGCCCCCACACCCTCTACTGTGTTGAAATCAGAAAATCTACCCAAATTTAACAACAAGCTTCTGTGGTATGGGCCCAAGTTAAGTGAGCTAGCTCCTTGGTAAACAACAATAATTCACTGCATAAGCCAGAAAAAGACTGAGAAAATGAAAATGATTGAGGGTTGAAGTCCACCACAAGCTCAGCCACCCTTTGAATGGGCACACAGTAACAACATGTTACCAGAGCAAAGAATCATGCCCCAGAGCATGTGTCTGTGTGTCACATGTAGTTCTAGGATAATTTTCAGAAAGAGTACCTTGCCTCAGTCTTGGGGATACTGCCAGGCTCCAGGAGGCACCAAGCTTGACACAAGCCTTGCTGGACTAGGAGCAAGCAGCAAAGATGTCCTGGTCACAGTTTTCATGCTTGGGTCTTGCCCTGACAAGCAACAAAGGCTTGTGCTAAGCTTGAAGAGGCACCTGGCTTTATACTCTTAGATGTCTCAGAAATGGTCCCTACCCTTATTTCTGACTCAGCCCATGAAAAAGCTTTTGAACAATCACTATCATTCCAACTGACTTCTGCTTTGGCACCACCCACATAGATAGGGAGTCTAGTTGGATAGCTTTCACATTGATCTTAGGATTAGAGTGAGACTGGTACTGCTCAATGGAAAACTTCCCCATTCCACCCACAAGCGCAGCCAAACTTCAAGCTTAAATTGTTATTGAATCCAAGGGATTTTTTAAGAATATTGACAGAATTAAGGATTTTATGAAGATGAAAATCAATAGTAGAGGATAGATGAAATGAATGAATTAAAGAAAAGTTTATGTTCTTGTTTGTTATAATTAAACAGTTGCCTTCAAAAAATCTGTAAAATTTTCATCTGTTTTAAAATGTTGAAGCCAAATATCTTGATGGAGATTTTTTAACCAGTAACCAAGAAGAGTAAGAGATGCTTCTTGTAATTGATATCTGACATTCTGGGAGGAAAGAATTTTGATAATAAAAAGTTGTACGTTGTCAAATGGTGGTAAACCATCTTCTTGACACTTGCTCTTCTCAATCAATCCAATAACTGGAGGTGAGGAGTTTAGCTCCAATTTGAAACCAAACACTTTAACTTTCTCTCCCAATAGCTTTTTGGAGAACCATGATAGATACTGTGAGCTTAGAATTTTTGCATCTCCTGCTCCTTGTGAACTCAACTCCACAAAGATTGTAGTTGAGAAATGTTGCATGTATGTGAGTAGGTGGCGTATCTTTTTGCGTATCCTTGTAAATTTCCACAACCCTTGTGGAAGCATCATTTTGATGTAATATTTCTCCGGGTCTACCGATTGTGCGAGTGCTATTCCAACTGTTGGAAACGAATGACAAATGAGATCCGTTCCAAGTCTTGAAACTTGCCCTATTTCTTTGAGAATTCCATGGGTAAATCTTGATTGATTAAGTTGAGGTAAGATCCGACTTTTCTGATTGGTTAACCAACTCAATCCGACTACTGTTTTATCTTCGGGTGTTCGTTGAATTGTCGTCAGAAGCTTAAAGTTTTCAATCTGAGCAATCGTCTTCCTTAATTCGGGTACAACCTTTTTCTTGTTCTTCTTCATATCTTTTGATCTCAGGCTGGGTTTTAGGCGGAGATGAGGGCGAGATAATTCGACAGTTTCCGTCTTGGTATCGCTAATGATCAAAGTGGTCATTTGTGACCAGAAGTACTCATCGGTCCTGAATCGATGATGCCATTCTTGTGAATTGTTGTTCAAGTACCAGATTCCCAAAAGAGCTACAGCCACCGTAGATTCCGACTCAAGATCGGCTAAAAACTTGATGATCCAACGTTGAGGCGCCCCAAAAACTTGTCTTCTAGATGGATGATTGAGATCCACTTTTCCGATTGCAGGCAGTCCTGCTTTGGGGTTAAAAACTTCACCAAAGAGCCAGAGTAATAATTCTTGACGATTCGAGCTTGTAGAGCCACTAGCAGTCCTGAGATTCCCTGTTAAGCGATTGTGAGCATAGACAAGCCACCTATTGAGCTTTTCAAAGCGTACGACCAGGCTTTTTGTCTTGCGCCAGTCCCCGTCTCCCGTCATGGGGAGGATGATTGCCATTGACAGTTCAGATTGCCCCTGGCGATGTCGGATTACCATGGCGGGCCATCCGGTTGTTTTCCTTCCTACATAAGAATCAGGTAGCTCTTCTGTTTCTTTCAATATCTTTTCGAACATGACTTCATACCGGCTCGTGTACGCGTCGATTTCTTGAGCGTATTCCCCCATGTCTAGTTCGTAGAGGGTATTATCCATTCGGATTGTTGGTGGTCGAATGTCAGCTAAGCTCGTTGGAAAGCGGTCTGAACGACGAGCCCTCATGATGTCCTCATAAGGGTTCGGTGATAGGTCGTCAGACGGCTGAACGAGTTTGTCTGCCACGGGTGGCTCGAATATTGTGGACGGCCCATGATGACGAGCTCGCTTGAGGCTCCCGCTGGCTTCGCCACCTGTTTGGTGCTTACTACCAGGGAAGAGATCACCCCTATTCCGTATGATAACCGGCGTCCACACTGGTCCTTGGCCGGGGGTTAATGTAGCTGTCGACCGCTCTGAATCAACAAACACGTTATCCTCATGAGCAGATCGAACTCGCTTTCGCGGATTCCCGGGTAGGTGATCATGAGAGGGTGGCTCGGCACCCGGCGCTGGTCCATCGACGAACCGGCCAAATATGTATTCGGAAGCAACGTCTTCTGGTTCCGGTGCGATGGCCACCCGGCAACTTGAGAGTAGGTACCAGAACAGGGTGGTGCGAAGTAAACTCGGTGAGAAAGGTATCATCCTAAATAAGGACGGGGATCACGAGCTTATGATACTTGAACCAAAAAAAATGTCCCTTCTTGCAGAGGCTGATCAGCTGAAGTTTCGGAACCCAAGTCATGATCGAGCTCAAGCTGAGTCTCGGACTCCAAATGTCGGCCATACAACTGTTTCGGGCCCACATATTTTACACAGAAGAGTGTAGTCACTGGTCACGAATGAACCCGATTTCTCCGGAGGCTCATTCTCGTCCCACTGTGAAGCAAACAGTTGCATTTGTGTAGGCAGAGGCGCTGTAAGCCTTACGATAGGAGTTTCAACATGCTCCCCACTCACATTAGCAAGCAACCTGTTATGGTGATCTTGCAAGCCAGTGAGGAAATGGTTATCCTCTGTCGAAATCTCTCGTTCTGGTCCTAGAAGACATATGGAGTTGTTTCAAAGGAGAAAAATTAAAGGAGATGCAAAATAGACAATGAAAGGCTCTTGACTCCACCTGTCGGGCACACTGTCTATTTAAGCCAAAGTGATCGGACAAGCCTACCCTATGGTACGGCTCAACCATTGGATTCGGGCAGTATGTATTTGCTGGTGGCGATGATCTATGCCATCCAAGATTTCTTATCTTTTGCTGTTGACACTCATCCCTCTATGATCTCCAGTACACTCCGAGGAGTAGTCCTACTGTGATCGACTCCCGGCGCCTGAGCTATATAATGCCCGGCTACTGCTTTGAGGTGATCTCTGATTTTTTGCGTCTTGCTTAATTCTGATTTACTTGACTTTCTCATCAAAACAGCTTTTCATAAACAAACCCCTTGCAAAAAGAAAAAAAGGAGATCGGCGGAGTGCTTAGGTAATCCAAGTATGCAAACCCAAGCAAGCCGGGCCGGGTCGCCCGGAACAGCACCACCTGAAAATTGGGACCCGGCTCCCCCTGGACAGCAGAGTCTATCGACAACACTGGCGTCGGCTCGGAATCTCCAGACCGTAAGGCCTCGAATACCTGCTCACTTTGTTGATCTGATAACTGATGTAGCATATAATAATAATATATATCTTCAGGTGATTATCGGTTTTAATACCAAAAGATTCTATCGTTCAACCCTTGGAAAAAGAAGAATGTCTCCATTACCTAAACATGATTTCGATTACGACCTTTTGGTCATCGGCGGAGGGTCGGGTGGGATGGGTTGTGCACGACGAGCGGCTCAGTATGGCGCTAAGGTTGGGATCATCGAACGGACGCCGGTGTTGGGTGGTACTTGTGTTAACGTTGGTCAGTGCCCATAACAAAAAAAAAAAAAAAAAAAAAA
>LUKR01000592.1:0-14520 GCA_019395275.1 Puccinia brachypodii | reverse complement strand
AAAAATTGAACCAAAAAAAGCTTGAGCTTGGTGGAGGAAAAATCTGAAGTCAAAATTGGGAGATTGCAGGGCCAGAATGCCACATGTGCCAAGAAATGACCCACTCAAGACATTTTTCAAACCACCTGGAAATCATTGTTTTCAAGATTTTTATTTCTTATCATTCATTTTGGATCTCATACTATCATTCCACAGCCTTCATATTTGTGTGAGCAAAACATTAAAGTTTTTGTTTTTTTGTTTTTTTCTTGTTTATTTTTTTTACAAATTTCATGACAGGGTTTTTTGAATTTATGTTTTTGTATTAATGCTAAGAATCCTCTTTTTGAAAATTCCATCAAGTGCCATGACTCAAAGACGATGGGTTGGGCTTCTGGAGTCAAAAAAATGTGTGGCAAAAACTTCTGTCTAGCCACTGTACCTTGGATTTATATTTCATCAGTTGAGATCAACCAAGTTTAAATTGGTTGAGTGCATCCCAGTTCAACTGAGATAACCTCATCCCAGCCAAGTATGCTGGCACTTTTTTTCTTAACTTGTTTTAAGTTATATTTTGAACTTTGTTTTTAATCTTTTTTAACTTTTTTCCAACTTTTTTTTTACTTTTTTTCCCCTTTTTGATTTTTTTTTGAACTTTTCTTTCTTACTTTTTTTTTATACTTTTTTTCATCTTCTTTTTTACTTTTTTCAACTTGTTTGAACTTTTTTGTAACTATCTTTAACCTTTTTTTTAGAATCTTCTAGACTTTCTTTTTGACTTTTTGTGAACTTTTATTTATTTTTATTTATTTATTTATTTATTTTTCTTTTTTAATTTTAATTTTTATCTATTTATTTACTTTTTCAACTCTCCTTGACGACATCGTGGTATTCTCCAAATCCTTCACAGAACACAAGATTCATGTCCGACAAGTGCTGGAGCAACTTTGAGAAGCTGACTTGTACTGCAGTCCGAAAAAGACAATACTTTTTCGCCGGAAGATCAAATTTCTAGGCCATTGGATCTCCAGGGACGGGATTAACGCTGACAACGCAAAAATCAAAGAAATTCTAAACTGGCCATCACCCAGATCACCGCGTAGATTAAAGAAGTTCCTTGTCACGGTCCAGTGGATGAAGAAATTCATCCATGGATTACAGAAGTACGTCAGTACCCTCACCCCCTTAACCAGCTCTAAATTAGACCTGAAAGACTTCAGATGGGGGGAAGCAGAGGAGACAGCATTCCTCAACATCTCTTCCTTGTCTCAAAAATATCGACTATGACTCCCCTGACCCACTCTGGCTATTCACCGACTCTAGCGGCTCAGGACTTGGCGCGGCCCTTTTTCAGGGAAAAGGCTGGAAAGAAGCATCACCGATTGCATCTGAGTCACATCTAATGTCACCCGCCGAGAAGAACTACCCGGTGCATGAGCAAGAACTCTTGGCGGTCATTCATGCTCTCCAAAATTGGAAGATGCTATTATTACGCATGAAAATCCATGTCATGAGCGACCATCATTCGCTAATTTACCTCATGAAACAACGGAACCTCAGTCGTCGACAGGCTTGCTGGTCAGAGCTTCTAGCAGACTTCGACGTCAAATTTGAATACATCAAAGGAGAAAATAACACTGTGGCCAACGCGCTGTTGCGGAAGAATATACCAGACGACGCCCCGACTGCTACCGCGGCAAGTGTTGCATGTGTAGCGGCCTTGATTGAACTCGCCACATCACTATCCAAATCACTGAAGGAAAGAGTAAAGTCAGGGTACGCATCCAACCCTTTCTGCCTATGCCTAAGGAAAGTTTTACCGCTGTGTGCTGATTGCGCTGAAATTGAGGGACTATTTTATGTGGACTCCCGGCTAGTGGTCCCCTCCGTCCCTAAACTGCGTTGCGAACTCATCGCAGAGGCCCACCAACGTCTTGGACATCTAGGTTGTTTAAAGAAGGTCCACGAACTACGGCGCGATTTCTTCTGGCTCCACATGGCCAAGGACACTGCTCAATTTGTCCAATTGTGCAATACATTTCAACGCACCAAATCCCCGACAACGGCACCCACTGGCAAGATGCTCACACTGCCTTTCCCCAAACTCTCTCTCCAGGCCTTGCCATTGATTTTGTAGGCCCACTTTGACATGATTCTTACATGCACCTGTTGAATGTCCGGCTACACTCAGATTATCCCCGTACTCCAAAAGGACACGGCAGAGAAAACAGCCAGCCGGCTATTTAGCAGGTGGCTTGCAAGTTTTGGAGCGCCTCTCACCATCATCAGTGACCGCGACAAAACCTGGACTTCTTGCTTTTGGAAGGCATTAATGGAACGGGTAATTTCCACATGTCCTCCGCCTTCCATTCCCATGAGGCGGACGGCCGCAGCAAATTCACCAACAAAACCGTCAGACAAATCTTGCGCACCTTTACAGCCAAATTAAGTTAAAGCTCTTGGATTTATTCCCTGCCAGCATTCAAATTTGCTATCAACTCGGCCGTTGACGTTTTAAATTCTCAATATTTCTTTAGTTTTAGTTTTTTTTTTGATAACATTTTCCCACTTTCTTTCAACCTTTTTTGATTTGTTCTTAGCTCTTTCCAATTGTGCCACTGTTTTTTTTAATATTTCTTCCTTTTTTCAAATCTTGAACATATTTTTATTTTCAAAAAAAAAAAAATCATGTAGTTTTACTTTTTCATGACTTTTTTTTGTAACTTTTTTTCAACTTGTTTCAACTTTTTTGTGTTCACTGTGAGAAAACATGGCTCAACTTCTGCCAGTTTGCATGGCAGAAATTCAGGCAAACTAACACTGCCAGCATAATTGGTTGGGCTGAAATCATCCCAGTTAAACTGGGATGGGTCCAACTGAGTGAAATTTGGTTGATATTAACCAATGAAATATAATTCAGGGTAAATTGAATTTGTAATTAATTGGTTGAGATTATCCAAGTTTAAATGTGTTTAGTGTGCTGGCCCAGTTTAAGTCGGATGATCTCAGCCCAGGAAATCATGCTGGCAGTGTAAGGTGACAGCTCAAGTTCAACTGGACTTTTCAGTGGTACTACCTTAAGCCTAATTAACTCTTGGTAAAGCAGGGTACTCAGTTGAAATTTCACATATGAACTTCCCCCATCTAATGTACTGAGCGTGTTTATATGAATAGTGGTCCACAAACACAACAACCTTGTGTGTTGTCTTCTCACAATCCCATCAGTATAAATCCTTTATGACTCCCACACATGATTGTGCTATTGCAGAAATGTGCTTTTGAGTTCAAGGAGCAGTCACTACCTTCCTCTTTGTTGTTGTCTTGGTGCTTGTAAGCTTATCATCTTGTTTTCATGTGTACTACAGAATGAAAAATAAGGTGAAAAATAAAAAGCAAACAGCCCTCTGTCCTCACTTTAAATAGACACCAGTTGTCATCTTTCCAATTTTTATTACTCTTTTTACTGGATTTACTTTTTCTACTTGATTATTTTCCTGGCTCTTCTTTCCTGATTTGATGTTTTTGGATTGAAATAATCCTACTATCAGAAAGATAATAATCTTCTTCCATTGCTCATTTGCTTTTTTTGCCTATTTGACATACATTTTGGTTATTTTTTGTATTTTGTGTTTTGAGAATTTATCATGTAACAAGAAACCTGTTAATTTCTGGCCCACAAAAGTATTACCACATAAAAGAGAACGCTTTTTAGATGAATAAAAAAATCAAATCTATACTGGAGTGGTTTTTGAACCCTACAAAATTAAATTGAGACAAAATTGTGGAGAAATGAGATGGGCAGAAAAAAGAAAAAAGGTTTTTTCAAAAATCTGAATATGCCAAAAAATCATTTTTTGTTTCCTTCCAGGAGTCCATTTTCAAAAAGCAAAACTTGATTTTGGGAGTGCTTGAAATCAATAAATAAATCAATTTGCAAAAAAGTTAAAACAAAATGAAAAAAATTTAACAAAAAAGTTTAAAAAAAAAGTCAAAAATGGTTTGAAAAAAAGTTGAAAAAAATTGGAAAGAAAATTGCAAGTTAAAAAAAGGGCATTAATAAAAAAAACCCGGTTTTTCCGGGCATACACCCGGTTTTTTGGGGCCCGCAACTGCACCAGACACCCGGTTTTCCGCGTATGCACCCGGTTTTTTTACTCATTAAAAAATAGTATGCTGATGCTTGGAATGGATGGAGGGGGCCCTCATTGGACCCCCAAAAATAGTTTTGGGCCTTGTGACCCTACCAGCTTGTCAGGAAGGACTACAGACGAGCCGCAGAATTTCCAGGCCGCCGGGCAGCTATCCCGACGGCCTGGAGCTTCTACAGCTTGTCGGGAGGCTACCCAGAGGGCCTAGAGAAGCTCCAGCTTGTCGGGAAGCCATCCCGACGCGCTGGAACAGCTCTAGATCGTCGGGAAGCTACCCAGAGGGCCTGGAGAAGATCCAGCTTGTCGGGAAGCCATCCCGACGAGCTGGATCTTCTCCAGGCCCTGTGGGTAGCCTCCCGACACGCTGAAGAAGCTCCAGGACGTCGGGATGGCTTCCCGACGAGCTGGTGGAACAGCTCTAGATTGTCGGGAAGCGACCCAGAGGGCCTGTAGAAGATTCAGCTGGTCGGGAAGCCAACCCAACAAGCTGGATCTTCTCCGGGCCCTCTGGTTAGCCTCCTGACACGCTGAAGAAGCTCCAGGACGTCGGGATGGCTTCCCGACGAGCTGGAGCTTCTCCAGGCCGTCGAGATTGACTGCCAACAAGCTGGAGAAGCTCCAGGCCGTCGGGACAGCTCTAGATCGTCGGGAAGCTATCCCGACGGCCTGGATCTTATCCAGCTCGTCGGGAGGCTACCCAGACGGCCCGGAGAAGATGCTGCTCGTCGGGATGGCTTCCCCACAAGCTGGATCTTCTCCAGCTCGTTGTGAAGCTGTCCCGACGTACTGAGGAGTCCTCAGCTCGTTGGGAAGCTATCCCAATAGCCTGAGGAGTAGCTTGTGGGGAAGCTATCCCAATAAGCTGAAGACTCCTCAGGCCTCTCCAGCTCATTGGTGGGGATACATGGCCCTAAATTATTTTTAGGGGTCCAATTAGGACCCCCTCCATCCATTCCAAGCATTAGCACTGTTGAGTTGACCTCAGTATAAGCATACTTGGCAACCGGTTGTATAGTGATAGACAAAGTTGTAACCTAAATGAAACCTAATTGAGAATCTATTTAAGTTGTAAACATGTTGTACCGTTTCCTACTTTTCTCTTTTTCTCATTCAGTTTTCATTTCACTGTTTCAACTCACTTCACACAACCAGGTGTGCTTGCTTCGTCTTCTCTTCATCCTCAACTCGTGTAGTGTCTAACACTTGTTGGTCTTTCATAAGGTTCTTATTTGGTTTCATTTCTCTCTCTTTCATTTCCTTCTCACATGATCAAGAAATTCATTCAGTTTTCATTTCACTGTTTCAACTCACTTCACACAACCAGGTGTGCTCGCTTTGTCTTCTCTTCATCCTCAACTCATGTAGTGTCTAACACTCGTTGGTCTTTCATAAGGTGTGCTCGCTTTGTCTTCTCTTCATCCTCAACTCGTGTAGTGTCTAACACTCGTCGGTCTTTCATAAGACTCTCTGCGCCTATTTTTCCCATAGGTTATGAGCCCAGAGTTCCAACTCTAGGGGAACGCGCTTATCTTTACACTCACGAACAAACATTCAACCATGCCCAAACCTAAAAACCAAATCCCCGACCTCTCCAAGACCACCTTTGGAGCTTGGAAGCAAAAGGTCATTGGTTACTGTCAACAACTCGGTCTGAGAAAATACCTTACCCTCAAAGTTGCTCCGATCGATCCGGCGGCACTTGAAATCTATCAGACCAACCATTCTAAGACAGCCAGCATATTGGTATCAAACATGGGAGTAACAAATTACAATTGATTTGTTACTGAGAAGAACAATGAAGACCCTCAATCTCTTTGGACACTCTTGACGGATTACTTTGAAGCAAAAACTCCAGGCAATCAAGCCAGAGTTTATAACAATTTCTGCACTTTTGAATGCAAAGGAAGCAACCTTACTGCATACCTTGAGGTCGTCGATCAACATCTTAAGCTCATGGCATCCGTTGGAATCAAAATGGAAGGACCCAATTGACACATAGCTGAATCATTTACAAAAGGTTTTGAGTGGGTCAGTCATCAGCACATGTTGCATTCTGGCCCTGTGATCTCCCAATTTTGAATTCAGATTGTATGGTGTATCAAGCCACACTGGGCACAGGCCCAAGTCCAGCTTGTCCGAGTGCCACTGGGGCTTGGTTTTTTGCCAAGGGGGCTTGATCTAGCAGGTCGCGTGGGGGTCAGATCTTGTCACAGGCCCAAGTCTGGCTGGGCCAATTGGAAGCCCAACACCAACCGGCCCCAACCGGCCCCTATAGCATACCCGTACATACCCCACTGCGGGTTTTGGCGCAGGTGGCACCCTGGCTTGGGCTTGGCCAAGCAAGGCTTTGGCCCAGCCCCCTCCAACTTGAGGAGGTGCCAAGCGGGGGTTGGCCATGTGCCAAGTTTGCTTTAGAATGTGCCATGCACACTTGGGTATAGGCCAAGCACGCTTGGCCTATTTTTTTCCCAACTTGGGCCTGTGCCCAGCATGGATTGATAGACCATATACTCACCAAGCTCATCCTTTTTTGGTTACAATTTTTTTTTTCATTTATTATCATTCTTCCCATTTCTCATTCTTCCTTTCTAGATATTCCTCTTCCTCTGAAAAATGTTTTAAGCTTGAAGAGAAAAGTTGACTTTTTATATATTTTTTATCATGTTTCACTGCTAGAGGGGTTGTATTGGTTACAACCCCCCGTGGTGAGGTCAGCCTAGGGCAACCAACATAAGATTGGTTTCCCAGAACCAACTTATATTGGCCAGGCCCAACAATACATGCTTTTAAGAGATTGAGCCAGGTAAACAGGAGATGGAAAACCAGGGGGCTTATGATCATGTAATAGAGGGCTTAACCCTACCTTTATAGTTGTGGTCTCTTCTTCCATGTTATTCTTTTCTTTTTCTCCATCACTTCTGTTTCCTCCATATCTCTCCCAGGTCCGTGCTGCTCCCTCCCTCCTCACTCATCCCAGGACACTGGCATCTAGTCAATCCTGTGCCAAAGCACCCCTCTGATATTACGTTTAACAGCTTTTGCGGCAAAAATGTTATATAGGTGGGCCTGCCCAATGTAATATTTGTCAAGCTGGCCAATGTTATATTGATTAACCCTGGCCAAACTCACCGTGGGGGGTTGTAACCAACACAACCCCTCACGCAGTGTTTTGAACTCTATTTTTGGTTGATGTTTTCTTGCGTTCATTTTTTGAAGCCTCTTGTGAACCATTGTATCAATTCCTATGACTTGAAGTTGGTGGGTTGAGTTTCTAGACTTCAAAATGGTGTGGTGGAAACTTATGTCTACCCAGTGTAAAGCGGCCAGACAGAAGTTTTTGCCAGACAGTTTTCTGAATCCAGAAGCCCAACCCATCAACTTTGAGTTATGACACTTGATGGAATTTTCAAAAATAATATTCTAAGCATGAATACACAAAGATAAATTCAAAAACCCTGTCATGAAATTTGTAAAAAAATCAACAAGAAAAACAGAAAAAAACAAAAACTTTAATGTTTTTCTCACAATGGCCCCATACAACATTGAAATCCCCTTACCCAAAGGCTTGCCCGTGCCAGCTAGCTCAACCAACCAATTGCACCTTACCCATTGAGGAAATACTTCTGTGACAGGCGGTAGGCAGTTGCGGGAGGGGAAAAGGAAGCATAAATAATGGCTACGTATGCCCTCCGAGTGATTGGTCGAGAATGAGCTCAGTGTGTCGTGACACTTTGGGGGGGGGGGGGGTGATTTTACGACGGCTGGAGTTGTGCTTTGGCGATTTTGTGATTTAAACAAAGCTGCAAAAGAAAACAGTTCCGGCTAAGTCTTGAGGAAACAGTGTGCCACACTGTTGAATATGGAGGTGCTGTGAGATGAAGGATTGAGACCTTGAAAGTCTTGATCTCCTCCGGAGCGCCACGCGCAATAACACTGTTCCCTCACGTGTAATAGCCTGTCCACCACACCGTACTTTTTCACCATCCCTGGCAATAACCTTGTTGCAGCTTGGAGATTTGCCAGTGCCATGTACACCACGATCCGCAGAATTGACAACACACCTGACAAGTTACTACCTTGCAAAGGTTTCAGGAAGAGGAACACAAATAGTTTCAGGCTTGAATTCAAGTGCCCTCTTACCGGCCACCTTGAACAAGCACCCAACTTGCATAAGACCCACAAATCCATCAAATGTGGATTTGAATCATCATTCAGTGTTTACCATCAAATCAAAACCAATACTCTCTGGGTGTTCCTTCACTGGAAGCACACCCACAACATCTATTTGCACGCGGATATGCTTGCAACTCAGCCACCATTGTACATCAACAATTGGCTCAAGTACAGAGTCATTTTGGAATTAACATGGGATGCAATTGAGAAATTGGCCCAAAGAATGACCTGTCTCACATAAGTAGACTGTTCATCATTTGGTTCACCAATTAGTTGCTGATATCCCAGCTTACTCATTCCAATTAATTTGCTCCCCAATCCAAAGTTGTCTACAGCTACTTCCCAACCCAAAGGCCTGGAAATCAATTATGACCACGTCCACCAACTGGAAAATACTCTCAAGGAACCTGCACAACTGAATGGCCATGTGATGATGTCCCTGGAAATGTGGGCTGCAGCACTGCAGAAGCAAAACTGGTCTGTCATGACCAACCTTCAAGACGGCAAGGATTTTCCATTTGCATTTCAGTTGCCATGGCAATACAAAATGATTGTATGATACAGGAAAGGTATCACCATGATTGATGCAACACACAACAATTGGAACAGAGGAAGGTAAGTTTGTATACAGTGATGATTTGGGATCCAATAGTTGGGAAGGGGATCCAGGTGGTCTGGGTATTCACGGGATCTGCCTCAGAGTAAGTTGCCAAATTTTTTGTGCTCCAAGTTTGGGCTAGGACTAACAAACTTTGTATACTCACAACCTAGAGGGCCAATTCAGCAAATTCTTGATTGGCTCAGGTCAACAACTGGTCATGTGCCTCATTCTTGGAGAGAAACTGCACCCTGGCAATTTTGGGGGCAATCACTGAGGTCTACTCCAACATGATGGATCAGGCACCCAAGCATTAATAGTAACTGTTACATGTTTTAAAGGCTTTCTGGAAGCACTGAAAGCTCCATCTGCACAAACCAGCCGGCAAAGCTTACAATAATTTCCATTGGAATGAACACAGCACTGCATCTCCCTTTGAGGCGCTAGCTACATACATTTTCAGGTGGCAGGCTATCTCACCACAGTTTAGCAATTATGTCAGTAACCACTGGGTGAACACTTCTGGTCATGGTATGTTGGTTTCTTTCAATTGAACATACATTTTGATTTATTGGCTCTGTTGGCTCACTTTTCCTTACTCCTCCTTATGTAGTCAGACTGCGCATCAAGGCATGCACACCAACAAATACACCAAAGCATAGCACACAGTGCTTCTTCAGCGTGAGTTCCTCCCCCCTAAGTAAAAGAGGAGGATCAACAAGTTCATGAAGGCCCTTGCGGACTGTGTCAAGGTGTCTTATTGATGGACCCAAAATAGGAGGGAGGGGGGCCAAATGAGGCAGGGGTCCAACCGGTGTAAGACTCAAAAGTGCTTGTGAAAACCCTTTTTCTGGATGGAGAAGGGTGCAATGGAGTTGCAAAATCTGCCCTTCTATACTATCAGAAACAAGACCCACCAAGGTAAGCTTGGCAAGTTAATGTAGTGGTAGGGGTAGGTGGGTTCAAGAGGAAGTTGCTTGATTGACAAGTAACAGGTATGTGAAAGGTAAAAAGTGTGGGAGAAGATGCTACAACAAAGGTGGCTGGGAGCATATGATTCTAATATACCAAAGATAAAGTGTAACTGAGTTTTTATTAATAAAGTAATAAAGGGTTTGATTGTGTTGGTAAGTGTAAATGTGTCAGCCTCTGTGTAGCCAAGGACTAATATCCTTCTAGCTGCACAATTTGAGCCGGCTTATCTTTAGTGACGCGCGGACACAAGGAAAAAGGGGGGAGTTATTATTTTTTATTACAAATAATAATTCAGGGACAATACAAGGAGAGAGAGAGAGAAATAGAGGAAAATGATAGGAATCAGTTATTATTTTTTATTATATAAGATCCTCTTTAAATCTTAGACCAATCTGTTAAAGATTGCTGGTAAGCTGCTTAGAATGCTAGCCTCTCTTTTTCAAAAGAAACTAAAGGAGGTCTGGTACAATTAATTGTCCAGCCACATTTTTTAAAGATCAAAAGAAACTGATCAGGTTCTTTACTGGGAAACCTATGGGGTTTTATAGTTAAACCACAAAACTAAGATGAATGATAAGAGGGATATTTTTATATTTGTTTTATTTGATATTGTTTTATATTTATTCTTTTATTCTTTTTCTATATTTTTAGAGAGAAAATAGGAAGAGAGGAAAAAAGAACAAAGAAAACAGGGGGAATAATAAATGAAAGAGGTGACTTACTTAAGGAATTAATTACACAATTTGTGGGATTAATTCTAGAAAGTAAAGGACCTTTTAATTTCCTTTTATTGTTTCCTACGGCGTTCCTTAAATATTTGTGTACTGTTTTTCGTGGTTCTTGTTATTTTTTGTCTGGGGGAAAAAGGAGCCGCAGAGCTTTGAGGGAGCCAGGTATATCTGGAAATTTATCTCAAAGCTCTTCCTTTTTTCTTTTCCCACGCATGTATCCTCCTTCAATACAATCTCAAAGGGGATCTGTAGACGCGCAGGAGCTTTGCTCAGGGGGGAGCAGCTGTGGGCCGCAGTGAAGCGCGCAAGTCAACAAGTTCAAGTTGGTCTGGCGCGCGCGGGGCAAGGACATCCAAATTGAAGGTAATGCTATAGATGTACTCTAGAGATATTACTTCTAGGGGGTTTCACAAAAAATGAAATAGAGAAACTTATATTTAAATTACTTGAATAATCTGATTATGATATCACATTATTTTTAAAATAAATATTTACATTTTTAATATCAGACTTTTGGTAAGCTGAGCTGAATATAAGGCTGTCACACAAAGTGCAAAGTAAAAATAAAGGGCAATAAAGTGTGGGTAGCACATTAAGATGGGCTTATGGAGAGAAATAAAAACAATAATCTTTTTAACAACAGAGGGGCCTGATTACTCAGGGTTTGTTCTGGTGCCCTCATTGGATCATGACCTGTGGTTAACAGGGGTTATTTTGGGTACCTGATGTCTGGTCCTTTGATAAAGAGTAATCCCAGATAAAAACAACCAAAGAGGAATACCAAAGGAAAACAAACCTACTTGTTTATACCTTAATTCAGGGGACTTCTTGAAGGGTGAACTGGTTTGGGAGCGCTCAAATTGGTGAGTAAGAGGTGGTGAGAGTGCTGGGGTACAGTTTTTGAGGATTTGATGGCGAAATTCTGGAAAGAAACAGGAGTAACAGGGCAATAACAAGTTGATATGACTGGCTGATGGTGGTGGTAAATGCTGGTAACTGATAATGAAGATGGGGAATACAAATATGGGGGGAAACAGAGCACCTTATATATTTTTTCCAGTACCCTGTGTGTGCTCTCAAGGCCTGTTTATTCCTGGTTAGGCCTGGTCATCATCATGGCAAGGCAAATAGCAGCAGTAGGTGTGGTTATGGGCTTGCCAAGCTCTGTGGCACATGTGCCAAGGATAATTGGGCTGGTTACTATGGTTTTAGAAATCTCTGAGGCGCCTGAAGGCACTTCTAGTGAATTCTTCTAACCTTATGGCTAAGGGTCTTGTCTTTGTCGAGCCCCATTAGCTCATTCTAGGCCAAAATGGGCCACAAGGCACTTGAAAACACCAACCACAGGTGTTGTAATGATTTAATTAAGGTTTTTCTTCCATAAACCATATTTTTATGTTTATTTCGAATTTTTAAAACCTTATTTACATATGCAATGCTGTTACAAGCTATAGTTATATGTGTTGTAACAGGGATATTAGAGGTCACCAACTCGCCTCAGTACGACACCTAGAATACCTCCGGACCAGCCGGTACAGGGGGGGGGGGAATTGAAGACTTTGGTGTAATTACATTATTATCATCTGCCGTAGTCTTTACAGGTTATGAGCCCTCAAAAGACTCTTTCTCACAACATCAGTCTCTCAATTGATATATCAAATCTCTTAGTTTCTTTCTCACCAATGCATCCAGTATTGAAAATTTGACCTGTCAATATCAATTGTTCAGACATTAATCCGGTAGCTCAGAGTAGAGTGTAATTTTCTAATCTGTTTGTCAAGTGACATTGCTTTGCCGCAACGTTGTGGATTGTTTGGTTTTATTTTCCCTTCATCTTTCCCCTTCTTTTTCCTGGAATTTACTTCATTTTGGGTGTATTGTTAAGCTAGGTAGATTAGCCATCTACTACTAAGGTTTTAGTGCCTCTAAAAACGGTGCTGAAAGTATATCTCAAATTGGGTTTCAACCTACTCCCTCTCTTACCTCTTTCCTCCCATCATCCCACAACGCCGCGGTAAATTCATCATCCTCAAAATCTCTTGATCTATCTCTGTTGTATAGCTTTTCTTTTTTCTCAACCTGTACTCACTGTCATGTCTTGTCCCCACACTCACCAAAACGTTTGGTCCCAGTCGTCTTCAGCAAGTGTAACGTCTGGCGTGGATTCCAAATTGGACTTGGAAATACCAGATGGCGCAAATCAAATGGCGGAGATTTTTGATGTGGTTCAGAATGGAAGCAAGAAAACTAAAACGGCTGACAGGATATTGAGAGGTACAACTTCAGGTGGACTGCACAGTGCCAATCAACCAATACCACCACATCACTGAACGGGACAGGTCCCATTGTCGATGCATGCCCACCCCATGACTGCAATCAAAAGAGAAAATCAATCTTTCCTAGCGGCAAAATTATGGCTTGAGCAGGCAAAATTGATTAGTCAGACTGTATCAAGCATCAATTCTTGCTGGAAGGTCAACAATTAAGTTTTTTGTTTGGTTGATCCAAACATACTCATTCCTGAGGCACTAGAGCTCAAAGAGCGGATCCAGAAGCCTTGGGAACTCCTTACACCTCAAATTAGCCGTAGTACCACTGGATCTTCAGTGTAAACAACCTTAATTTGCAGATTGGATACACAGAACACAGTGTACCACCGCATATATGGTTGAAGGCCATGCATACTTTTAGGCATCCCTCTGGAGGATCTACATACTGTAGTACTACCACTAGTACTCTGCAGATCCGTAATTAAATTCTCAGAACTTTACTCTGGACATCCACAGATCCTTTTGCTGCACTCCAACGGAGTATACTGGTGTACCACCCAGCACCCTTATAGCCCTTCCCCGTACCCTTATAAATACCGTAGAGACTGTAGCTCCTGACCCAGGAAAGCTACACAAAACTAAGGTATTGGGTTTTGCTTGTCTCCGCTGTGCAAACAAAACCATACCCTCCATTTCTCTCCTTCCCAAAGGGAACACCCCGTTTTTTCAGCACCTTCTCAGCTTTATTACCAACCGGGAAGGCTTGTAGCTTCTAACCTACATCAAATTATTCAAAAGTGAGACGGTCAGATTGCGCATACACATCTTCAGTTTCCAAAAATTGACTCCCTTTGCCTGTAGTGTCCACAGATCCAGTGCCAAACGCTTTCCCGCCAACTACTATTGAGCCAGAACTTACCAACCTTGCCATCAAGGATTTCTTCACCGTAACCTGTGCCAGAAATGCAGAAACTTCTATATCCATGGAGAGAAACCCATCTGTAGCCCCCACAGAGATTTCCCAAGGTGCTACATTTTTTTTTTATCATTAAAAACCAATTAAAAATCAAAAATACTCACACTTTTATTTCCCTTTTGCATTTATTTTTCATCTTTACGCCATGTCTCTGACAATTTTAAGGCCTAGAGATATTACTGGAAAGAGCACACTGCCGAAACTAACTGCTTGGATGGGCCTGTACGACAAGTACTTGGACCCGCTTGTCCAAGCAGTTCTCGGGCATGGCTGTCCGATGAGAGGTCGAACTGACATGTCCGAGCAGTTGGCCGGCGGGACCATCTGCTCGGACACCGATGCCGGACCTCTCGTCGAACAGCTAAGTCCGAGGACTGCTCGGACGAACCGGTCCGAGAAGTCGTCGGACCGGCCTGTCTGAGCAATTGTTTCATGCAGTGGCAGGAAAGCTCAATACAAAGGAGGTTTTCCTCCAGCGTCAGTATTACCCCCTTCTAGCCCCTTCTACAGGCAAAAAACTGAAGTGAAAATGGCCTCTAGTTCCAAAGGAGGAGCAATTGAGCGCTACTACTACAGGATGAAGGAGCACAAGGCGTGGCTCAAGTATGTGCGCAACCAGAGATCTTACAAAGCTATAGAAGCCCATCTGCGCTATTGCCAGGCAGATTTC
>LUKR01000591.1:0-18528 GCA_019395275.1 Puccinia brachypodii | reverse complement strand
TTCAGGGATAAAAATTGAATCATACTTAGAGTCTTGTTTGATGAGAGGAGAGAATTAATAATAATGATTGGGGAATATTATTATTAATTTGATAGAAATAAATTGAAGTCTTTTGGATAGTATAAACTGTCTCTAAGGCTGACATGAGCTGTAAGTCAGACTAGTACAAAAGGTGTATAGGCTGTCACAGGGTTGATATATTCTGAGGATTTAATCACACAAGGAATGGGGGGATTAAATATTCAAGGGACAACCAAGAGGATACCTATGGGTTCTCACAGGAGTGGTTCAAAGCAGGGGAGCTTTTGGGAGGAAAATCAGTAGATGTGTAGGATCTGTAGTAGAAGATCCTCTAAGATAAACTAGCCTTGGACTAGATGTGTATTATTATTGGACTGTTTATTTACCTAGTCCTTGCGCTAAGAGTGTTAATGCAATATTAATATTGTATGGGCGCTGCATAGAGATAACAATAAGATAATGTAGTATACTGCAATTGGAAATAATTTAAAATAAAGGAGAGTTACATATAAGTGGGCTTATCTGTTGGTTAAGGGGTAACTTGCAGTTAGTTACTTGGGACATGTCAAGTACTGTGACATGGGCTCTGTGGCTGACAGAGATCAACCAAGTTTAAATTAGTTGAGTGCATCCCGGTTAACTGGGATGATATCATCCCAGCAAATCATGCTGGCAGTGTTATTGAACCTGTATAAAGAATTGGATCAAAATTATGTCCAACTACGCCATACTATCCAGAGGAAAATGAAATGATTGAAAGAGAACATAAGCCCATTAGGGATTCCCTGACCAAAATGTGTGTGTGTTGAACTTAGGACTGCCAGCAAAGCTGGCTTGGATGGTCCATCCAAGTTCACATTGGGTGCGGCCACCATTCCAAAATTGGGGGTGTGTCACCAATTAAATGGTCAACTGTTAGGATCTACTAGGAGAGAAGAACAACTATCAGGGGGTTCTAGGGATTGGGATCAGGTTTTGCTAGCTAGATGATACATTGCAAGATGAGGAGAGTGTGAGGATCTCCTCCTTCCCAGACCTATAGTCCTAGGTCCATGACATGTACTCAACAACACTGAGATACATGAAAGGCTCTGTAAGAGCTCATAACATCAACTGATTCAAACTCTTTGACACAGGTGTTTTACCACTGAGTTTAAATGGGACAGCAATTCACCCAGTGAAATGTGCTCAATTTGAAATTGGATGGCTGCATCCAATGGGAACTTAGGTACAGCCATCTGATTCAGCTTTGCTAGCAGTGTAGGTTTCTAATTGTATACTTTTCTTTCTCCCATTCTCCTGCTTACGTAAGTAGATAAACAAAGTTTTTTCAGCAGAATGTCCCCAGTTTAACCTAGTTTATTATTGTAATAAGACCAATATCTTTTCTTCTTTGTGTCAGTTCTGTAACCATATCATCTTTGTTCAAAATACTCACTCTTCTTGACTCTGCTCAGCCTGTTTGGTCTAGGTTTGCTCCATCACTACATTGTCACCACTCCTTTTGCCTTGTGTCTAATGCAACTCTTCATCATCAAATACTGAAAGTCTGATTAATGTGGGAAGTCTTAAAATGGAAAGACTTACTGCCATCAGTTTTGTTTGCAGATCAAATTTCAAACAAAAGATCAACAGGCTACTTGCCTTATGAGATGATATTTGGTCAAAAAGTGGTTTTACCAGTAGACATGGAGGCAGAAACCTACTTTGAAGTTGATTGGATGGAGATAAAAACAACGGACAAAGTACTGGAGGCTAGAGCCACACAGTTGGAACAGCAGGGCATGATGCTGGAACATTAGTGCAATAAATACAATACATGTATCTGTATTGCCAAGTAAGAATACATATGCACACTGCCAGCATAATTGACTGGACTGAGATCATCCTAGTTAAACTGGGATGTACTAAACCAATTTCAACTTGGTTGATCTCAACCAATTAAATGCAATTCCAATGCACCCCCCTTTGAATTCTATTTCATTGGTTGGGTGCATCCCAATTAAACTGGGATGATCTCAGCCCAGCCAATTATGCTGCCAGTGCATATATTCCTATACAATACAGGGTGTATTCTATCTGATGAATCATGTTTTTCATTGTATTGGGCAGTAAAATACATAGTTCAAAAATACTGTGTATTTAGGGTGTTCAAAGTTGATTTGCATAAGTGCATAAACTAATGTGTGCATAAACTCTATTTGCAGGCAAACTGGATTTTAAATTTGATTTTGCCTGCAAATAGAGTTTATGCACACATCAGTTTATGCGCTTATGTGTTTATGCAAACCAACTTTGAACACCCTAATTTTATTTGATAGCAGATACATCAAAAATACATTTATTTCAAAACAATACAATAAAATATAAGTAAATAGGGTAGACAGAAGTTTTTGGCACACTGTTTTGAGCTCTAAAAACTTAACACACTAAATCCCAGTCATGTAATTATGTCAATTTGTTCAAATAGGCTTGAAAGAATGATCATAAAAAAATAAATACAAAAACTCAAACATTAGGGGGTATCAAATATAACAAATCCACCATTAGAAACCAGTCAATCAAGCAAAATTATTTTTTTCAGCCAATAGGTCCTCAAAGGGGGTAGGTGAAAAACCAACTTGTTTGAAAAAGGGTGGATTTTTCAAAACCAGTCAATTACATAATGGTGGATTTTGTTATACTTGATATGCCCTATTAAAATTTGCAAAAAATAAACAAAAACTTCAATTTTTTTTTCCACACTTAAAATGATTTTTCAGAGAAAGTGAAATAAACAGAAAGGAAGCAGGGAACATGACAAGAATCATGATAAATGAAAAAATTGAAAGTGATATTGAGCCGTCTTCCTGATTCACAACCATTCCCAGTAGTGTTTCACAAGGGAGGGACTTGATTTCCATTCAGAGTCCAAAGGACTGTGGTGATGTGTGCACAGGTGCTGAGGTCTTGGTCATGAGACCTCAACTGTGGCACATACACTCCAATTGCAGTTCAAATCATTCTTGAGATGTGTGCTAGAGGTCTTGGATTGCTGCTAGAAAAGCTGACTTGGATGGCTGCATCCAAGTTTATATTGGGTGTGGCCACTCAATTCACACTTGAGCGCTGTGCCACTGAGTGAATTGCCAATCAATTCAAACTCAATGGCCTGGGTGTTTGGCCACCAAATTTGAATTGGTTAGTGTCTCACTTGGTGGCATGGCACCTGACTTTGCATCAGTTGGCCACACCAAATATTAACTTGGATGCACCCATGTGAGCCAGGTTTGCTGGCCATGGATCTCATTGCTTCCAAGAGTTATGTGAAGACAATGCTACAAGAGAGGAGGAATTGTCTCTGGTTCTTCTAGTAAGGTAGATTGCTAGATGGGGATCATGTAAGGATCCCCCTTGAGTTCTGCCTTGTCTTAGAGGACTGTGACATGTAGTAAAAGTGAATACATGCTTGGGACATGTCCTGGCATGCAACTGTGGTACATCTCTTAACACTGGACCCCAGCACATGCACTGTACTTGGATTCTACAGGGCTATGAAGGTGAGTGCGCCGCAGTTGAGGTCTTGGATCTGATCTGATCCAAGACCTCAACTGTGGCACATCTAGTCTACTCACTGGAGGCACCATCCATATCCCGTTTTTGAAGGCCCACTTGGTGTTTTTGAAGTACTACACCATCCGCAACAAGGGTTGAATCAAAATTCCACTCAAGAAAATTCCTTTGGGACAGTGGCTCCTAGATACCATATATGATTAAGGGGACTGGCACTGTAATCAAAATGCCTGAGTGCCTGACAACCAGGGATCAATTGAGTGAATGAAATACAAATTCAGGCTACAATATGTAGATTGTGCACTACAAACATTGATGAATTTCTTCTGGATGAAATTGATCAAAGGATTACATCCATCAGTTTTTCTTTTTTTACAAAGCTAAAAAAAATGCAAAAAAGTTGGAAAAACTGATGGATTTTATCCAGATGAAGTTCATCAATGTTTGTGGTGAGAGGTTCTATCTGAAATGCTCTCAAAGCAAAGCTCAACCAAGCTTGGCCTGAGGGAACACAAAGGACGGCCAAACAAGAAGAAATCCTGGAATTGGGGGTTTGGTCTGAATGGTGGTCAGCTTGTTGACTTTTTTGTCCCCAACACTATTTATTGGCCTCCAACAAAGTGAAACCAATATCAAGTTAGCCCTTGCACTCAAACCATGCACTTTACTAACTGTTCCCTTTGCCCATCCTCAGAGTCAACCAATCAAATTTCTCAAAGAGTTCACTTGCAGAAGGTTTCAGGTTTGTGCGGGGGGTGTCCTAGTTCTCCCCCTCAGACTCTTGCTTCAAACCAATATGCCCTCAGCCTGCAGCAAAGGATTCTTGTTGAATTCAGTGCAGCACAGTCAAGGTTTGGATCTGATCAGTTCTGAGACCTTGACTATACCGCATCTATGTCCAACTTTTTTCTCACTTTTTTTTTAATTTTTTCTCAACTTTTTTCCCACTTTTTTCAAACTTGTTTTCAACTTTTTGTCAACTTTTTTTGTCTTCTTTGCAACTTATTTTCAACTTTTTTTCAACTTCTTTGCAACTTATTTTCAACTTTTTTTTGCACTTCTTGTTTGCTTTTTTCTAAGTCTTTTTCACATGTCTTTTCCCAAGTTTCTTTTTAACTTTGTGCAACTTTTTTCCAACTTATATGTTGCAGTTTTTTTTTTCAACTCTTTTCAAGCTTTTCTTGAGATTTTTCCATGTTTTTACCACGCTTTTCTTCAACCTTTTTCATGTTTCTCTGCGGTTTTTCTCAGTTGTTTTTCAAATTTTGTAAGTAATTTTACAGCAATTTATTAACAATTTTTCAAACTTTCTCAAATCAGTTTTTTTCAATGTTTTTTCAACTTTTTTTTGTTAACTTTTCTGGCACTACAAAAGCGATTCAATTGCATTTTGTAGATGCGCAATTACATTGCATCTGCAAATGCAATGTTACCGCGCATATGTAAAATGTGATCAAATCCCTTTCACTTATAGTGAAACCATTGGATCACATTTTACAAATGCAAAGTGACATTGCATCCGCAAATGTGATGTTATTGCACATCTACAAAATGTGATCCAATTGCTTTTGTAGTGTGGGCGTGATAGGAATCCACAGCACTACAAAAGATTTTGAATCACATTTTGCAAATGTGTGGTAACATTGCATCTGACATGCAATATCATCTCACATTTGCAAAATGCAACAATGTTACCGTGCAATTGCAATGTGTGATTCAATGTTTTTTGTAGTGCAAGATTCCAAGGGGGAGAATTCAACTAATCAAGAAGCCGAACACAGTGGTGCACCCTAGTATCCTGGGGACATCATATGTCAAATTAACATCCCAGAGACGTGCAAATCCAAGAAAAAGATTCCCAATCATAACAGCCTCCCAACAGTACCTTTTTGCTGGCTTGTTGATCCTTGGGATGGCTTTGAGGCTAGTCTGTCCTAGGGTTTGATCTCCAATTCAAAATTACAAGTTCTGGAGGTATAGGCAATCTCCACCACAGGAGCTTGCCTGGGGTGCCAAATTTACACACTTGGCAACTGCGGCCCAGTTTTACCAGCCCAAAAAAAATCATCTGGCACCGCAAGGTGCCAAAGAAAGCAACCCAGGAGCATGAAAGAGCTGATCACCTACTCACCAAGTTCAACCCTTGGAGGACCAATACAGGTATAACTCATTGGATTGGTAACAGGTTGTGGGAGGGGTGCTACACCAATCACAAATCTGTGATTGGTTTAGCATTGAGGAGCCTGATCTAAGATTTAAGACCCTGTTTGGCACTCCTGGTGGAAGTGTGTTCTGGGGCTTGGGGAGCCAAGTGTTGCATAACATTTGCAGTGGAGATGATGCTCTCATGCAATTAAACATATATCAACCAAACTTGGCAAAGGAGCAATGGCCTTCGAATCACCTGAAGTGAAGGGGGGTGTAGGCTAGACCAGTTTATATAGGTGTACCAGCCATTGAAGTCAATGAATGCTCATTGCAGAGCTCACGTGTAGTGGAAAAATGCTAAAAGTTGTGGAGGCAGAGCTGCCTGGGCCTATAGTTTTCCTATCAAGAAATTGAGCATCCTCTGATGAGAGTAGTTTGGGTGACACAAGTGCTAAGTAAGAGCCAATGAAATGGCAAGGAATAATTCCAAGAATATTGATTTGACTTGTAATTATAATTCAACAGAAGGAGAAAGCAGCAGGAGAAGCAACTAGGCTATATATATATATATATATGTGGCATTGACTGAGTTGCGGGGGTAAAGCATAACCCATTAGAGAGATAAAATCAGATTGTCTCAGCATCTTGGGTCCAAAAAAAAACTGAGCAAAAAGCATCACCACTCAGTTTGTGGATAAAAATATTTGGTTGAGGATTTTTGGGTGGGCTCGGGCCACAAACATCTAACAGGTCTATGCAGTACTACTCAAAGGCCAATTGAATGAGTAAAGCTGTGAAAAAAAGTAGGAAAATTTGCAAATTTAAACATTTCTGGCCATCACCACACAAAACAAGCACAATTTCTTTATGGATTGATTGTTTACATTGGTGAATTCATAGCAGCTTTCACAGCCTTAACTGACCAACTGACACCTGGGCTTTCTTGAGTAGGCCTATTTGTGGTCCAGGCCCACTCAGAAATATTTTTTTCCATGAACTGAATGGAAAAAAATCTGGCACCAAAATTACTGTTTTTCTGTTGGGGGGAAATTTCCTCATGCTTATAATGATAATTCGTTCCAGTGATTGTCTTGTTGAGCTCATGATCAACCTTTATCAAACTGATAGTACCTTCACAAATCTACTGAAAAGAATCATTTCAAACAGCTTTACAGTGAGGGGCTAGTGACATGAAAAGGTTGGCCATCCAGTGAGGTTTTTCTCCCCTAAGAAAAAGAAATACATGTGATTTCCAAGTGACTTGACAAAACAACATCCGTGGATTTTCAAGTGAATTTCATAAGACTTTCAGAGGAAACACATAGTCTATTCCAGTGATTCTCATAGTAAACTCATGATCTGATCTTGTGAAGTTCATATGACTTTCAGGATCCTACTTGGATGTGTTTCATACAACTTTATTAGGGGGTATCAAATATAACAAATCCGCAATTAGAAACCAGACAATTAGCAAAAAATAAAATTCTTGATGAATAGGTCCCAAAAGGTGATAGGAAAAGAACCAACACATTTTAAAAATGGTGTGTTTTTGGAAACCAGTCAATTACATAATGGTGGATTTGGCCATATTTGATACCCCCTATTTTGTGAAAACTAGTGACATGAACCCACTGGCCAGCAAGTGAGCCCTTTTTTCCCCTGGTAATTTACCAATTGAATAGGGCTTTGAAGGATAAAGTCAGTGAAATTGTTTGACAAGAGCAAGTCCAAGGTACTTATTCCCTCACTTTCAATCAGGTAGTTGTTATGGCACTCAAAGAAGACAAGATTCAGTCCCTCAAAAGATCCAACAATATAGCTTATGTTGCTTTGTCTTGCCAACATACTGCAGACTGCGCTGCAACTCCATCTTCCTCCTAAAAAGCTTGATCTATCACCACCAATTGCTCCTGTTTCGACTGCAGTGGCAACTACCATGTCAGTGCCAAGTGTCTGCCTGAGGAGCCACCGAATAAGGCCAAGGTGGCTGCCAAGACTAGCAAGTCTTGAAATGTGTAGTCACTGATGAACTGTCTCTTCCATTGACACTCTTTGTTTCTGAGGTAAAAACTTATAATGTTAATACACTTGTTGAACCTAAAGAGACTGAGCACAGCTGTGACACTTGCAATGTGTCCAAACTGACTATAGTAAATGTATCTGATCATCTGACTATGGAGACAGGGTGTCCTCTTCCACATGAAGATGAGGCAAAATTGATACATCTATTATTGATGTCATCACTGATGGTTTGGGCTCTGATCAACCCTCCATAAATGCAGTAGTTACTGAAAGTAGCCTGCAAACTGATTTATTTCTCCAAATTGATGGTTGTTCAGTTGACCTGCTTTTGAATACCAGTGTTAATGGCTCAACTTATGTGTCAAAAAATTGCCTCACCAACTCTGGACTCCCCATGTGTTGCTCCAAGAATCCTTTTGCTGTTGGTGGTTATGAGAATCTTTGCCAAGTGTCAGTGCACTCTCCTTCAAGAACTGAAAACTTGGCTTCACAAATTACAATTCTGCCTGGTCTTCTCCCATCCTTTCTGGCAAAAAAAGCTAGCAGTTCTCTCTGGCTCTGTGTGGACTGTTGCACGTTCAATTTGGTCACAGAGAACCAATGCCTTGATTCTCTTCAAGGAGCAAAATTCTTTTCTAAAACTGATCTTCAGCAGTGATTCTATCAAATGGATATGGCCCTTCTGATGTTCCCAGAGCTGTCTTTGGTACTAATTATGGGCACTGTGAACTATGCCTTTTGGGTTAGTAAATGCTCCAAGTACTTTCCAGTTGATGGTGACACAGAATCTCCATGAGTACATTGATATCTTTGTTCAAGTTTACCTTGATGATAATATGATCTACTCAACAAATGAGTCATGTTGGAGCTGTATTGTAGTGGCCACAAATATTACCTTGGCTTGGAGGTCCAGTATATGGGCCATCTTGTTTCTCAAAACCGGATCCGCCCTATTTCAGAAAAACTTGAAGCTGTTGATAGTTGGCCTTGTCCTTCAAATGTTCATGATGTTTGAATTTTAGGTTTGTGTGGTTTTTATAGATATTATGTTTAAAGCTTTTGCTAAAATTGCCTCTCCTCTTTGGGATGTGACTGCTTGAAATGTGACTTAACGTCAAGTTGTTAAGTGGTCTTCCACTGATCCACAGAGTTGCTTTCCTGTAATTGAAGAAAGAAAGCCCTGATAAGTACTCCTGTATTACTTAGGCCAGAGACAACAAAACCTTCTACCCTTGAAACCAATGTTTCTGATTTTACAATTAGTGCTGTCTTCTTTCAAGTTGGTGCTGATGGTCATGATCATCCAGTTGGTTCCAGCAAACTCTGTTCACCACAACATAATTATCCTGATCAAGCAGGGAAATTACTTGTCAGTATCAGCATGTATGTCCGTATGGTGCTGTTGTAACTACTATTGTAAACAGACCACACTTCTGTTCAATATCTCCACTTGCAAAAACTCTCTTCATCTCTTGAAAGCACCTCTGTTGTTGGATTGAGGAATTCCCAGAGACAGACATTCTTGTCAAATACAAGAAAGGCTCCAACAACATTGTCCCCAGTACTTTACTTGACACTCTAATCTCTTTGTTATGTATCAAGTTTCTGAAAATCTACACCCTTCCAACTGGCCCCTCACTCATTATCCCAGATCTTTTGACTTCACATCCTCTACAAGAATTTACCCTTGATTATCTCAGAAAATCAGCTAGAGAAAACTCCAGCCTGTTCTCCTTTGTCTCAGGAGACAAGAGATTAATGTATATTGGATGGAAAGAACACAGCCCTTTCATCCTAGGTTGTCACCAATTGGAACTCTTTCCTCAGCTTCCTGATGGCTTTGGGCATTGAGAAAGTGATGCAACCCTCTCTATGCTTTGAACTAGAAGATGGTGTCCTCATTAAGCCACCAATGAAAAAACTGCATCTAGACATCCCCAGTGTGTTGAACATTTCAAACTCTACATGCACATCAGGACACTAATGCTCATGTTCATTTACCTACTGTTAGCCCCTTTGAATGTTGGTCTGCGGATTTCATCTCAATCCCAGCAAGTACAACAAATGAATACAAATAAATGTATCCTAACAACTGTAGATCACTTTGCTTCATGGCCCATTGCAATTGCTGTGAACATAGCAGAAGTTGAACCTAACTAAGTCTCACTCCTCTGGGGTTCCCAAGCGGCCTCCAAAGGAGAGATTTACGGGCTATGTCATCTGGCTGGTTGTGAGAATTGAGCAATTTGGCTAGGTGTTTTTTCACAACTCCTCTTACTTGCATGATTCTCAACCTTTTTTGCTGGGTGTATCTTTCTACTATTTACACTTGTCTTCATCCCCCAGGTCATGGACTAATTTGGCCATGTATACTCAGGCTTCCAAGGAGTATGTACTAAGCACAAAACACCTGTTGTAGCATCTCCCATGCACATGAGCTATTTTCACAGATAGGACATACCCTTGAGTTTCACTCTCTGACACCCACAACGTCACATAATACACACTGATGGCATATTATTGGTCTTGCAATAAATAGCAAAGGCTCTCAAGGGGTGACATTAGTCAGATGGCTTGCAGCTCATCCATAACGTCCAGCATGTCCATGTAAATGGACTGATTTCACCAAATGAACATAATGGACAACACAGTGTCATTCTCAGAGATATGCCCCTTCCTTTGGTGGGCGACTTCATAGTAATCAAGGGGTTGGTTGTGTGTGGGCGCTAAAGAGGATTGAAAAAAAGGGGTTGTTTTCTAATCCTCATGGGCAAGTGAGTCAATGAAGCTCAAAAGTACCTTTGCAACCCCAAAAAGTGACATAGTGGGTTAAAGCAGAAGGGGTCCTTGAGCATGTGATTATTCCATTTGGGATGCCTTTGGAGTTCTTGACTGATTGGGGTTTGAATTTCCTATCAAAGGGATTGACTTGCTTCCTCAAGACAGCAGCAATTCAGAAATCAAGCACTTCAGATTATCAACCTTGGACAAACGGAAGAATGAACAGTACATCTTCCGTACAAACAATACCAGTGATCTGCCTAGATGTGAAACTTTCATCCCTGCCACTCTCTATTCAACAGGTATTCACGTCAGTAATAGTAGCAAATTCTCACTGTTCAAACCAACTTATGGCATCAAGCCACGTTTACTGTCTAATAAATTTCCTCTGATTCCTAAAAATCCCCTGGCTCCAGAGGAAGACAAACTCTGTAAAGGCATCCAGCAAAACAATTTGAATCATGTCAAGGCACTTGGTGGTGGTGCTGATTGTTCCTTAAAATATAAAAACCCCACTGGTTTGGATCATTTGAGATCTTCCAATTGTTGGCCAACAATATTTACATAATTACTTCTCTGGATGTCTTCAAGTATTCAAGACCTGTCAACAGAAACAATCTCCAGCCTCTTTCTCCAAGGTCTCTTCATTACAAATGAAATATGGGCCACATCCCACCTGCTATTATCTTGAAACTAAAACAAAAAGACACCTGAATTGGTAAAGCTGCAATTGAAGCTACAAGATTTTGGCTAAAGTGAAGTCATGAAAGGGGGGGGGGATGTTGTAACCATTTACTATGTCACAATATCCGTCACCTAATTGAAGGTCTGGTTGAACACAACCAGCCAAGCCCTGAACTACCTGCTGGTTAAGCCCAGCTTGCCTCAGTCCTTGTCCCATGTTTCCCTGCTATTCAACTGTATATCTCTATTTGGTCTATCATCAACGGTTGTCCTGTCCAATTATCAATCTATCTTACATAGAATCTTTTGCAGAACCATAGCCTCACAGATCATCATACCCAGTTTTCTGTAGCCATGCCCTGCCACAGCTGTTTAGTGTGTTGTGACCTAGGTCACACAGTCATACTTGGCTGAGGCTCAGCCAGCAAGAGGGGATCCCATCTGTCTCCTCCAGCCCTGACAGAAAGAATCAATATCAATTACACCCTCATGGCCACTACATAGTGGTGTCCTTGTTGCATGAGTCCATGGTCAGGACACATGTGACGCCCTTGTCTGCAAGACCTGCAATGGAGATAAGAGGTTTGTGAAGGGCCGGAACAACAAGCGCCTTGATAGTAGTATTGCTTTTGATTGGGAGGCAAGTGCTGAGGCCTTGGTGGGTTGCTTCAGCAACAGAAGAGCTGGCTAGATGGACAGGCGTATTGTCTGACTGGTTATTTATTAAGAGCATATCTGGCAACAAGCAGACTTAATTAAGGTTGGCTTTGCCAGAACGGATGGAACCTGAAGTAGAGGATAGCAAGATGATAGCATTCTTTGCTGTGGCCTCAATCTTGGGGCCAGAGAAGTCTCAGTCCTTGTCCCATCCACAGTTCTAAGACAATTGGATAAGTGTGGCAGCAAAAATATGGCCAGCTTTGGCTGATGGTTTATTGGCAGTATTTGTGGGTTTCTTTTGTTGGTGACACAAGTTGAGATTGTGGGAACTGCTGTGGCATAGGGGGAAACAACAAGTTTTCCTGGAAGCATCCTGTTGTGTTAGTATGAAGGTCTTTGAGTATTGCTATTTGGTGGGATTATTAGCCTTGTGGAGGGGATTGAGATGATGGCTCCATGGGAATCCCAACAAATGTACTTGTTTTTGAAGGCAGAGACAATTGTCTTGGTACTGACACCTTCATGGCTCATGAGGCCTGAGAATCATTGAAGCCAGTTGGACAGGATTGAGCTGAGCAAGGTGGCATTGTGAACATTTTCCAGTGTGTGAGGTTTTTTGGGGGTGACTAGAGAGTTCAACCGCTGTACTGGTACACTTTTCTGTCCTCAGGAAATTCACATTTTTGTTCAAGTATTACATACATTAATGAAGTAGTCACAAATTAGTTTACATACATACTCTTTTCTTTATTTACAACTTGTCATAATAACTATTTTAGTTGTTCAGGGCTACATATAGTTGTCAAGTCAGCTGATGCTGCATGCATGAGCAGGTGACAGGTTGCGAGGTAACAGCACTGAAATGACATCACAGGACCCTGCAGGGAAGTTTTGCATAATTCTTTACACAGCATGATGTGGAGGCGCATGGTACATAAGGTGGTTGCTAGGCAACTGGCACCTCTTGTAAGCAGATTCATGTGTACATATGCACACTAGAAGGACCAATGCAGGGAACATGGGTCAGATGCTACATAAGTGGAGGTGTTGCTAGGCAACCCAGACATGCATGACATCATATGTACACAGCAGTTGTAGGTCACCACTAGCAAAATTACCTCACATTTATCCATATAAGGAGCTCTTCCTCTGGTATTTTTCATCATCCATCTACAGATTAGTTGCAGGGGGTCAGTCACATTTACTATAGTGCCACCCATATAGTTGTTTATTGTACAAATATTATTATTACTTTGGTTACACAAGCAATCACACACAGTACATGATTATCATCAAACATTAACCTTCCAAACCACACTTGAGTGTGTTGTTTCTGATATTTCTGAAAAGCAGAGGCATTCTCAACACATATCTTTCTCAATTCAGCAAACAGGGTGTAAAAAGCACTTCTTGAGCCTTACACTGCTCATACAGTTTTGCCAAAGACTCAATGTGGGAGTTAACTATGTCTCTATCCTCCATCTGAGCATTGGCCAGCTTGTGTATTGAGTATACTTGACCACTGATCCAAGAGTCTCAATGAGCTGGGGCAGAGTGTCCTAGATTTCAGCAGAATCATCTCCTTTGGTGGGGTGACAAAGGCTAGCTTTCTCTACAATCTGTGCAAGCAATAGCACAGAGTAGGTTGTTTTCTTCATCCCAGGACGTAGCAGGTCAAAGCTTGGAAGTTTCAGCACATCACTAATCTCATCCACCAGTAATAGATCACTGCAGCTGGAGAGAGCATCCAGTACCATGTTATCAACACACTTTGTATATTAGATTTCAACATCAATTCCAGTGAATTCTTCAAACCAGCAGCAAAGCTACTTGGAGGGGAGCTTTGGGTTTTTAAATAAACCAAAGAAGCTTAGGTGGTATAGAAAAAAGTGGTTTTCACTGCTCCATCTAGGTAGATGTGCCATTAAGGCCACATGTGGGTAATAGCTAACAATTTCCTTTCTTGAGCAGGGAATGTATCTGGGCAGAATTCAACTTCCTACATTCAAAGGAAACCGGTGTGGAACTTCTCTTAGTGGGACTTGAGAGGGATGAGTGCTTGAAGGGCTGCCTCTCTAATAGTTTGGGAGAGCGGAACACAAGACACGAATAATATATCTTGCTTGATATACAGGTGACACAAATGAGGACTTGACTTCTATAGGCAGATAATGTGGGCAGAAGATAAAATAATTTGTGTAGCGGTCCAATAATCAGGGCCAATCACCTCCAGCATGGCACCAATATAAGAGGGGGAAGGGATAAATGCACAACAAGGGGTGGCAAGTCTGCATACTCAAAGGGATAGCTAAAACTAAATCATGTTCTCTGATTTCAGTGCAGGGAGGGATGTTGATGGAAATGAAAGGGGAAGAGAGCCTCTATTCATATTCACAGGAGACAGCTATGAGAGAGAATCAACCCAACGTTTTTATGGGCCTGATTGGCTGAGGAAACTGAGCAACTGAGCAGAACTGAGCTAGACTAATCTGATTTTGTGATGAGTTATTCAGATGATGGAGAGAGCCCCTTGATACTATGTAGATGCCATGTGGAAGACATGTGATAGTTTTTATGTAATGTTTGCACAAAAGAAAATGAGGAATGAAGAAGTAAATGAGTAGACTTAACCCAAACAAAGGCTGAGTAATGAAGCCTGTGATCCTTCTGTGTAATCCAGTGGTGAGTTAGTGGACAGGTTTTGATTGGCTTACCATACTGGATGAAGCTAGCTGTTGTCCCCACTTTCCAATAGTATAGTGCCAGCTTTGAAGTGGCATGCATCTGTTTCCATCGCAAACCCCTTCAGGGGATCTGTCTTAGGAAAAACAAGGGTACTGAGCAAGGTCTCTTTCAGTAGCCTGGAAGTTGCTTCATGCACAGGCTGCCACGGGATGTTTTTGTGCTTAAGGTGTTTTTACCAATGATTCTTTGAAAAATGAAGGAGTTGTTCTGATTCCACAGCAACGCCCCTGCAACTCCAAATGAGCAAGTTTCTGAAATGTTGTTGATAAAGTGCTTTGAATTGGATTTGAAGTTTTGTAAACCTAATCATGAGCCCTGCTATTGGACGCTTCACCCCCATCCGTTGTAAAGGAAGTTGGCAAGACTATTAACTCCAGGCTCTTGAGTCTGAAGATTGTCTACAGCTATTTCCTCATTGAAATCATTTACACTCTGGCGGACTGCCAAGAGATAGAATTTTTGAGGCATAACTCTTTGGTAGAAACATCAATGAGGTCATCAGTGGATCATAGCTTTTCTATTCACATAGCATAAATTACCCCTAGGACTGTTCATATGGAATGTAGGTAAAAAAGGACTAAACAACACTGATCAATTGAATTCATTGAGATCAAAGGCGTGCGCACCTTTAACTCCACCAACAGTTCTGCTAAAAAGGAGGAAACTCTACACATTTCAGATGCTTTGGTCTGAAATGCTTGAAATATACTGATAGAACTTGGGTTGGCAACTGCTGTAGACTCTTTCCAACAAGGCAGATGACACTTTTGAGCAGGATAATTGACAGCTTGTATGTAGTGCATTAACATATATGAGCTGAATTCACAAACGCAGGCACATAATGAGCACCAGGGCATGAGTCTGAGAGCCTCACCATGTTGGCCCCCGAGGTATCATCCATACTGGTACCAAGCCTGAAATGAAGAGTTTTCAAGATTTTACGTTTCAGGGAATTCACCTCCAGTACTTGTAGATTCTCGTGTTCAGCATTCTCACTTCAAACCTGCAACAGGCAGGCCACAGGGGAGAACTGGCAGGGATGGTGTAGACCCACAGCACCATGCTGAATGCATGCCCAACCAAACAAGGGTTGCACAGGATGTTATTAAGTCTGCCAGCATAATTGACTGACCTGACATCATCCCAGTCAAACTGGGATGCACTAAACCAATAGGGCGGTTCACATTCCAATAAAATCTGGTTGGTTTGAGATAAGATTTCTCCTTGCTGATTTGAAAATCCATCAAAATCCTGGTGGTGTGCCCACTAATTTTAAGTGTGGGAACTCATTTTACTCTGCTGATTTCACATAAAATTTTTACTGAAAACTTTGAAATGTGAACCATCCTAATTAAAACTTGGTTGATCTCAACCAATTAAATGCAAATCCAATATACACCCCTTTGAATTCTATTTCATTGGTTAATATCAACCAAGTTCAAATTGGTTGGGTGCATCCCAGCTTAACTGGGATAATCTCAGCCTGGCCAATTATGCTTACAGTGTGGGCTATTGAAACAGAAAGTATGCAAAAACAAAGGCCAGCTTGTGTTTTGAGCCTCCTGGTCATTCTAAAGGCTAAGAACCACCACCACCTTGCCTCATTGGCCCAGAATACTGGTGTCCTAGTGCTGTGCCCCCAATGTGTTGCATTTGAATTTGCAGCTTCTGCCTTGCAGGATAATGATTTGGTGAACATGGTCAATGCTATGATGTGTTGACTATTTCTTATTGCTTTTGCTGCTACACCTTGACTTTGTTGGTTCTGCCCTGAAACATGAATAGACTACATATTACACTGCAAGCAAGATAGTGAAAAGCAGGGTTGGTTGGTTGGATCAGGCAAGAGAGGCAGGACAGCAGTGATCAAACCAAAGCAAATCCATGCAGTACCTCCCTGACCAGGTTCTTTCAAGAAGCAGTCTAGTGGATTATTCACACTTTCATATGATGTATCACCAGTCATACTATCCAGATAAGCTTTTGTTCTTTTTTATTTGACATTAGTCCATTTCTTCCAATATACCTTACAAAATAGTCACAGAGACTCCACAACCTTCCGCTACGCTAATTTCCGCTGCTTGAGACCCACAACAGCAATTGCCAAGGATACCATGCAAAATCAGGAATATCAACAACTGTATAAATCAAGGAGCCAAATACCAGTGTTCTGAGCTTCAAAACATCAAAAGCTTTTGAGTATTTTTCAGTCTATCTTATGAGAGCAAGACACATTCAGCAAAAAAATCCTCTTTGGGTTCTATTGTTAGGCTGATTAATGGACTTTTAGTCAGCCTTGAGGCAAGAGGGTTGGGGGAGAGGGCAAAAATCTGCTTACAACTTGTCAATTTGTTGAGGGCAAGTTAGGTGTAGTTTTTCATTTCTTTAGTTGTAGTATTGGTTTCATTCACTACACCAGACATGCTAACCATCAAGTAGGCCATCCCCGTCTTCATAGAACAGTCTTGAGAGTGATTCAACTAGAGCACAAGGTCACAAAGAGGATTTTTTGGTTTGTCATAGCACCACCAAAGTACCTGGCTTAGATGGCTGCACCAAAGCACTGGGTGTGGACGTGCAGGCTGCTGAGTTTGAATTGGCTGGCAAGTCACTTGGTGGTTGGGGATTGAGTTTGAATTGCGCGGCGGCACCCAATATTAGCCTGGGTGCGGCCATCCAAGCCAGGTTTGCTGCTGGTGTAGCTCAACCTCATTCCTCCTCACCCAGCATCTTTGTTATGTGTACACAACACCTGGTTATAACTGCAGCATGCATCATGTATTTAATTAAGAAACTTGCAGTGCCACTACTGGCTCTCCTCAACCTCTTTGCCAAGTTTGCATGCACTGCCAGCAGCATAATCAGCCCAGCACTTACTGATTTAAGCATGGTTGATCTTGACTGATGCAATATAAAATCTACTGTTAATTGATAACTGATTGGTTGAGATCAAGATCAACCAAGTTTAAATTGGTTGGTTACATCCCAGTTTCAATTGGTTAGTGCATCCCAGTTTAGCTGGGATAAACTCAGCCCATCCAAATCTGCTGGCAGTGTATATTTGGAGACCAATACCAATCACCCCTTGCAAATATTGGCCACAAACTCTGAATATGTCACCATTCAACACAACATAGAGCTCCTGTAAAAAAAAGGTTACAATCACCGCAGCACAACATGCAGGTGTCATGCAGGTGTCAGTCTGGCTTATTGCACACAGCTTGAAGCACATAACACCCTAAGTACATATGTACATATTTTATGTACTCAGGACATCAATGGAAAACAAGCAAAGAACACTTTCAGTGCCCAACATGCAATTGGGTGGTCCCTTTGAGACAGAAGTTCAACACAGTGATGGCAGGTGTAGACTGGCTATCAAAGGAAACACACAAAAGTGCACTCTTTGTGTGTACTCTCCACTATACTGGCCATTGATTTCTTGATGACCGGTCTGCACCAGCCATTGGAGGGGATATGTGCTCTTCTCATTGGGCAGCACCAGCCAATCACTTCATCACTGGTCTGTGCTGGTAATTAGAAGTGTTGTGTCTCCTCTTGATGACCAGTACAGACCCGTCATCACACTGCTTGTATGTTTCCCTTAATGTTTGGTCTGTACCTGCCTTTGAGGGTAGTGTGTCCTGCCGTGGATTGAGGGTTGGTGAAGTAGGAGAGTATGTACTCAGCCAATGGCCAGAATAGAAGGGACATTGAGAGGAGCCTGCACTGCTGCTGATGACCATTCCCAACCAGTCATCAAAGGCAGTGCATACTCTCCTCTATGGTTGGTCTGGCAATTGTTTACTCACATACTATGAGTGGTGTGGTGTATATATGTAGTTGAGTTGGGGTTGTGTTGAGTGTGGGTTTGGACACTTCAACCCATATTATCATTATTTACAGGCTCTGTAG
>LUKR01000589.1:0-18544 GCA_019395275.1 Puccinia brachypodii | reverse complement strand
AAAAAATTGAGACTAGTTGGAGTAATTCATCTAGACCTTCTTGAGTTTCTTTTGAAGAGGAGAGTGTAGAGACTTACTCCACTTTATTCTCCAGAATCCTTCAAGGAATAAGACTTTTGAGACAATTAAAATATCTTGAAGAACTACTCTGATAAAAGAGCTTAGAGAGAACTCACTTTATTCCTCTATTTTATTCATCTTATTCCCTTGAAATATAACTTTGTGCCCCCCATCCTTGTGTCCTGTTTTCACTAAAGAGACCCAGGCTCACATATCTCAACACCCCCCCTTGCTGATAACTAAGACAGACTCCTGATGATAAATTTAGTGGAATAAATCAGGAAATTTTATAGTTTACTGTGTAGATAGAGAAGCAGTAAAAACAAACACTATCCAGCAATAGAGAAGCTAAGAAGAAACCATCAGTAGGCTCTTAAGAGAATAGTACAAAGAAAGATAATGCGTAAGTATAGTAGAGCACAGTTACTCATAGATAATATCAATTTTGTTCTTATTCTTGTCTTTGTCGTAAGAATTGGAATCAAAATTGCCAATTCTTACTGCAACTGCAGCCCCTGCTTTGGTTTTTTGAAAGCTATTTGTTTTTGGCTTGCAACAATTGGAGGATTGGGGACCAATGTTTCCACAGTTTGCACATTCAAAACGCTTGACTGCTGCGGCCAAGGTGATATTGCCTAATTAATCTTTGGCTTTGTTAAGGTTGATTTTGTGAGTTTCCAACAATCCAATAGTGTTGTCAAGATAAAGCTTGTTTGCAGCAAATACAATTGATTCCTTGACACCAGACCAAGTCTTGTGTAATCCACCAATCAGTCAATTGGTGATTTGCTGGTTGGATGGAAGTTTTTTTGCCATCAATAGTGCATTGGCTGCAACTCTGATCTGACCAATCCATAGAGAAATTGGTTGGGTTGGATCATGTTTTACCAACCAGAACACATCTTGAAGCTAAATCCTGAAAGCATGGGTATTATTTTCATATGCATTCACAATAGTCAAATAGAGTCAAGAAGCTGGTTTTGTGCTTTGATAAAGTTGGGCCAGTGGGACCAACAAAATGAGCTTGATTGTAGCACAGGCAAGCTTGGATAGCAAGTCCCAGACAGATTGATTTTCCTTGGGATTATATCCCTTCTTATAGTTGTTTGACAGAAGGGTACCTAGATTGGCCTTTGGTTTGACTTTAGGAGGACGCAAGGTGGTGCCATTCACAATATCCATTTTACCTTGCATTGATAGAAAATTGTTGAGTCTACAACGCCAACAATAAAAAAAATCTGATTTGCCATTGTGGTACGCATTCACATGCAAAAATAAAAAAATTCTACTTTACATACATGGCTCATCAAGATATCAAGATATTCACCTCAAGGACTTTACAATATGGACAACAACAAAAACGGGTGCATCATGGTTTAGAAAAAAAAAAGGAAAAGGAAATCTTTAATTTTGTGTTTTGGTAAAAAGTGAATACACAGAAATTGTGGATGGAATCTGGAAAAAATTATTATAAATGAACAAAATGTAACCCAAAATTAGTTGGGCTTGGTGGGTGGCCAACCTGCAGTCAAAAATCAGCAAATGTGGCATTCTGGTATATAATCACCCAATTTTGACTGCAGATTGCCCACCCACCAAGCCCAACTAATTTTGGGTTACATTTTTTTCATTTATAATCATTCTTTCCAGATCTGATCCATGATTTTGGTGTATTCACTTTTTACCAAAACACAAAATTGAAGATTTTCAATTTTTTTTTGTTTCTTTCTAAACCATGATGCACCCATTTTTCTCAATAACTTTGTTGATAATCATTATTTTGAACTCTCATTACATATATTCCAAAAATTTCAGGACTTCTCATGTGTGTGTTGTAGGCTTTTCATCCAAAAGAAACTTAATGAAAACTTGCTTCCGGGCACTGTACATATCTAGTACCCACCTTATGACATCATCTGTCAAAAAAGGTGGGGAAGTCACATGCATGCAGTCTTCAGTATGACAGATGCAGCCTGATATAAATGACAGGCTGCAGTCCGGATGACAGCTGCACTGCATGTGACTTCATGACAGCTGCACTGCATGTGACTTCATGACAGCTGCACTGCATGTGACTTCATGAAAGCTGCACTGCATGTAAATTCATGACAGCTGCAGGATGGCATAATTGACAGCTGCACCGCCTATGACATCATTCGTAGGAATACTTATTTGACTCTGACATCATTGTACCACCCACAACTTGGCCAGGCATCTCAATGTGTATAAAATGAGGCTCTCCTCCCCCCTCATTTGTATTCCTCAGTTCATCACCCACCAGTTTAATACTCATAAAGTGAAGCACTCACAATTATTTCATAACACCTTTCAATAAACCTTATATAAAGGTTCTCACCAACCCTTATATAAAATTATAACACTCTTAAGTTTATTATATAAACTTTCTTAATCATTGGTTGTAGCATCTGCTCCCACACTTCCTTAGTCATACCAACCTGTTACTTGTTGATCAGACAACTTCAGCTTGAACCTACCTACCCCTATCACTACATTAACTTGCCAAGATTACCTTGGTGGGTCTTGTTTCTGATAGTATAGAAGGGCTGAGTTTGCAACCCCACCATAACCTTCTCCATTCAGAAAAAGGCTTTTTCACAAGCAATTTTGAGTCTTACAACATTAAACATTACAACCAAAGAGAGAATACCAGCTACGTTTTGAATTTGACAATGCAAGGCCAATGTTGAACGATTTGGAATTCAGAGGAACAAAAAATTGAAACTAGTCAAAGTATGTTTGAGCAAGACTAAGAGGGTCTCATAACCTGTTGAGGGGGAGCAGGGACTGTTGATTATGTAACTGACGGGTACTCACGGGGTGGACTTGATTTGTGGAATGTGATAATAAATTTCAGTGAGGACTAAGGAGAGAGAAGGAACCTGAAGAAATTATGAGATTACGCCTAAAAACAGAACAAAACTAGAAAAAGAAGAAAAAAATTAGGACAGTGAATCAAGAAGTAAAAGACAATAAAAAAAAAGAGAAAGAATAAAACAAATATGGCACACCACTAAAGATGGACTAATAAGGGTAGGAGTATGAGGACTTAGATAATATGAAGAAGTAGTTTGATGAAGTTTAATGAATAAGTAACTGAATATAGGAAAATGGAAGAAGCAAAAGAGATAAAGAAGTAAATAGAAAAGAAAGGTAAGTGATTTTGTCAACAAACAACAAGGAGAGAGAAGAGAAAAAGAAAGGAAAGAAATGAAATGAAAATAACAATGAAAAACACGTTGAACAGACGTGAGGTGAATTTAGAGTGACCTGAGTTGATTCAACTAGATGTGATTCAATAGAAGATCAGAGTCAGGATTTTTAACAATTCTTGATTCTTGAGGTGAGATTGGGGTTCTTGACGAGTCTAAGGAGCAAGGGGTTACTGGAGCTTGCGGCTAGTCCAGTAAATTGTACAAACCCTAAGTGGCTGAATGATGATTAGGGCTTGCTCAATATTGCTGCAGATTCAAAGTTGATATTGGAGAGAGAGGGAGCGCAAGTTCGCGGAATACTAGCAGGGAAGGTCAGATTGGAGTGCGCAGGAAGATAGCGCCAAAAACTAGAGATTACAACAGAACCGGTGAAAGAAGTAGAAATGACAAGCGGCTTAGTAGAAGAGGATACTGACTACAAGAATAGTGAGATCTACAGTACGGGTATCTCAACAAAAGGGATGGTAGAAAGAGGTCATCAGTATTTGAAGGATACTTTAGTAAAATTGTGTGGAGAGGAAGGAAAGAAATGGAGGAGTTATTCACCTTTAGTATTGTTTGCTGATAGAATTTCCACCAAAAGAACCACAGGAAACTCCCCTTATCAATTGATCTTGGGAAAACCTCCAATTCTTCCCGTTGATCTGGAACTGGAAACATACTTAGGGATAGATTGGGAAAAGGTGGAAACCACACAGAAGCTATTAGAGGCAAGGATTTGGCAGTTGGAAAATAGGTATTTAGTATTCCAGGAGGCCCATAAAAATGACAAAAGCTAGAAAAAATTCAGTGGAGTATTGGAACCAGAAGAAAAAGCAAGAGGACCCCTGAAAGAGAAGGATGTATTGTTAGTATATAATAAAGAAGTTAGCTAGCCACTGGTGAAAGATCTTTGAAAACAAATGGAATGGACCTTACCTGATCAATAAGCAGCTCCCTGGAGGCTCTTTCACCTTGGAGGAACAGGATAGAACTGAAATTGCTAGGAGGTATGCTTCAAGCCATGTGAAATTTTATCATGAAAGGTAGAGGGTAAAAAGAATAGTAATAAAATTATATAAGTAATGAAACAAAAAAAAATACTCACCTTTCCTGTTAGAATTTCAGCAGTATTATCCTTTTATATAATATATATATTGTTTTACCTGTATTTCCTGTACCTGTAACCCATATCCCCTGTATCAACACGTATCCAATAGTATCTAGCATCTTTTTGCTTAACCTGTATCTCATATCTAGTAGCATCCAGTATCCAGTAAATCCCTGTATTCAGTATACTTGTTTGTTCCTTGGATGTCAAAATTACGTCTCTTTGAGTCAGAGCCATAAATATTTTATGACTTCTCCTGTTACCAAGCCCCCCTCCAGTGAGAAAATTTCTTCCCCAAGCTTCTTGTTCAAAACCCCCATACCTCTTGAAGACCCCAGCTCAGCCCATCAGATTGAAAACTTAACATTTTCCTTAGCTTTCTCTGGAAAAATCCAGCTCCCTGGCCTCTCTCTCCGCAAACAACTCGGCCTCTAATCCCGCATTCATGTGGATGATTGTGTGCCCCCGCATCCAAAAATAAAAAAAGGAAAGGAAAAAATAAATCAGTTAAAAAAACATGATAAATAAATAAATAAGATAAGTACAAACAGAATCAAAGCCATCTTGGAGCCTACTATATAAGCAACACTGAGCTGCATTTTCTTCAACTAGATTGGAATGATTGGTATGGTAAAAGAAGCAGAGGTGTTGGATTACAGAGTCATGAAGTGCCGTGAACTCTTATAAGGAGAAGGTGTCCAGGTTAAATGGCCCAAAGCTTTCTATGTCCCGGACAGAAGAGGGAGGCTTGGAGGTAGTGGAGCCCATTGGGGAGCTCTTGCAAAGTTGAGAAGAGAAGAGAGGAGGAGACATGATAATGGTTTTTTGTTTTTGATGGATCAAGGCGGGGGTTGTGGGAAGGGGAAACTCTAGGGAGGAAGAGACCTTCACCTTCCTATTGAAAGCGGACCTACCTTTTGGTTTTTGTTTTGTAATGTTGGTGTGTACAATGCCAATTCCTCTCTTTCATGATTTCATTAAAAATTTGCTTTACTATCTTGACACTGGTGCTCAACCGGGATGACAATAGTAATATTTTCTTTTATATACCCCAAGGCTGGTGCACAACCCAGAAAGATGATCATTTTCATTTATTTTTCATCAAAACCTCTGTCATATCTTGATGCTGGTGCTTGACCCAGATTCTCCTTAAATATCTCTATGGTGGTGCGCAACCCGGAATAATCAAAATTTTATTCATTTTCCATCAACCCTCCATATATTTGACACCAGTGCGCAACCTGGATTGATTTTCAATTTTTTTTCTCTATTAAACGTAATGTCAGTATATGTTTAGGGCAGTCTCACTCAGTTGACACTGGTGCAGGACTCAGACTGGCTGTTTGCTTTTCATCAAGAATTCTGTGGGACCAGGATGCAACCTTGCAGAACACATGGATCTTGTGGGGCTTGGTTAGGGTATTTTGCAGGAAGGAAAAGTGAAAAAAATGACAGAATCAAGAAGTAAAATAAAATAAATACTCGAATCAATTTTTTTTACAAGGTTTTGAAGAACAAGGTTTTCAATGGATCAACTTCCTTGGTGTCAACTTTTTCTGCATAACATCCCATCTTTCACTTTTTATTTTTGTCTCTTGGTTGACTAGATAATTGTACTTGAATATTTGTGCATGGTGTTCTTGCCAGCTTTTGCACCAATTCAATTTGAGCTACAGAGAAGTGAATGGTGTCATTTTATTGAAAGAAATTTACTTGTTGCTGGTCAGGTCAACATTAACTTTTTTGTTTTGATTGCAATTCAGTGTTCAGATCAACATTTGAAGGTCTTCCAGTTTACCACTCCAGGGAACAAACATGATTATCCTATCACAAATTTGTGATTATAGTCAGGAATCTTTGTGAGATGTGGGGAAGCTTGGTGGAGAATCTGGTAAGATTCAGGAGCGGTGCAATCAAATTTGATTCAAATTGACATGATACTCATGATCTGATGATTGACTTGTCTAATACAAAAACAATTTTGTTCACATTTCCCACATGTCAACACAGGTGGTTGGGAAGTAGGTTTTGATGAAAAAAAAAAAAAAACCTGCTAAAACTGTTGAAATCAATCCAAATCATTAAAAAACTAGCAAGAATACTTTTATCCCCTCAAATGAGGTGTGAAGTTCAAGTGACATCAAATTTAAATTCAAGTGATTCTCATAATACTTGCTGAGGAGTTTCATAAGATCATCATGATCCATAATAACACTCAGAATATACCTGAGTGATGAGAGTGTGTTTTTGCAGTCACTCGCCACCGAGTGAGCCCTTTTATCCCCTGGTGGTCTTGATCTAGGCTTTGCAGTATGAAGTGAAAATCGTGCTTGTTGTGGACAGGGACTCGGGCAAAACTGGTAAATTGGAAAAAGCGGTGACATGCCAGGAAGACTGTGACCCCCCCGTGACAGCCGAATATTCTGTGGACGCGCCTTTTTTCCAAAATAAATTTGATAAATAGATTTCCGACTCAAGCTCACACGATGACCCACTCGATCCAGCTCTACCCGACTCCGATCAGCAGCAGCAGCGTAGCCAAACGCCCCACCGAGTCGGATCAAGGGGTTGAAGAACCGGAACCCAGGACTTGTCACACTACTTGGGACCCTAAACGTAACGGGCTCGCTCTTGGTGTCGTCCCTTCAAATCTATCCTCAAAGAAATCAGATAAACAACGTCAAAATATCGTTAGTCCCTCTCCTCACTGTCCACCTGCAATCCCTTTCGTTGAGAGATTCGGGTCCTCGTATTATGACTGCATAAACGACGCGTTACACAACCTACTGGGATTTTTTTTTATTAATGTAATTTGTATTATCTTATTCGGTATTCATGCAGACTTCAGTTCCAGATCAATCATTATACCTAATCAATGCCACCGACTTTAAACCATCACGACGATCTGTAAGCGATTGTCATATTTTTTTATATTATATATATTGTAAAATGTCAACTGAAATGTGGATTTTTAACAGTTCATTACACGTTCGTATGAAGTCTTTAGTGGACTACAAAGGGTCGTTCAATTATGCGAAGAAGAGGAAGGCATGGCCCAGGACCAAATCTATTTGCCGTGAGTCCCCCGAAAAATCATCCTTCATACGTCCCAAAAAAGAGAAAAAGGAAGTAGAAGGACTTGACGAGCTTATATACGCGTTCTCGCGTTTTCTCATCTCTTCCTATATGCCCTCCTCTCCTCACACTCGCTTAGTGGTGGAGTTTGTCTTCCTTCGACTTCGCAACTCAAATATTACTATCGGATTGGAAATCAATATGTTGTAGCATTAAAAGATTATTTAGCAGAACTTGAAGTCAGTCCATCATAAACACCGTCTTTTTTTGGATAGACGACTAATTGATTTTGTATCAGCAGCAGAAAGAAGAAACGAAAAATTCAGAAGAGATCGACTTGGTCTTACAAATGATTGACGTCTTTGGTCTTTTCGTCTTGGTTCATGTTCCTGCTGATGGAAGGGGTGATGGGATTGTTGCAGAGGAAATTTTGGATTGGGTTAATCGTACCAACCCACGTGAGTTTTATTTTACACTCAGCTTTTCACCTTTTCCAAGATCACTCATCAACATAATGTTTTTGATATTCAGAGCCTCCTAAGGAGGAAGGAGAGGAATTAAGCGCAATGGCTATCCCTTACGAACATGTCAATTTCTGGCCATATATCCAAGCGTCAGTAAGGATTTACTAACTTCTTCTTCTTCTTCATCGAAGAAAAACTTACCCTCCAAGTGATCTCATTTTTGTGCAACGTCTCTTGACACAGATGTGTGATTCGAGGACATCTAACGCAAGCGAGTGCACTCTTAAAACCCTACACGAAGACGCATAATCCAACATTAAATCAATTGATGACAGTCATGCTTTCATTGATCAAATCAGCACCTCGTTCGACCTCGTTCGATCAAGAATTAGATTTCAACTATGCGGTCGAAAAGTTTCGAGAAACGGTTGAAAGATCTTTAATTACTCTAGAATCAGAGATGAATGTGATTTTCGAAAATGAGAAAAATCGGGCAGAGAGTAATCCGAATGGAAATGCGTTCGATGAGGATGATTTGATTCATTTTCAGGCTAGTTATAAAATCTTACTCGAGATTTTATCGGGCGATGAAAGTCGAATTTCAGAGGCTTGTTATGATTGGCAAGAGGCTTTGGGCGCTCATCTGTTATGGGTCAATCCATTTTGTAAGCGAGATGACCTACCGTAAGTAAAAGTTTCTTTTATCATCGAGAGAGCTTTCCCATCCTCAGCGTGTTAGATTAAATAGTTTTCTTTTGTTTTCGTAGACTGGTTATGAAAAAGATCACGACGGACTGGCCAATCGATCAAACCTCAAATCTCGATCTATCAACTTCATCAATCATGAATGGGGATATTGGACTGTTACTAGAAGCGACATCGAAGATAGACAAATGGTTAATCTGTCACTTAGCCGACCTGATCGACAAGCTAGGTATCCCCTTATCTCCGGACCATTCACGAGGCTATTACATCTGTGATTTCGTGGATTATTTGAGCGTTGATCAAGGCTTATGGAGGTTGATGATCGCTTATCTGGCTACTGTCGATGGTACTAAAGAATGGATTAAAGAGATCTTGAGGAGACTCGTCGTCGAAGACTTGGGCGCTCATGAACAACCACAACAGCAGCAACAAAGTAATGGTAATCAAAACGATACTATGGATCTCGATTCTCAGCCGGCTAAAATGACGACCAAAGTTAGCATACTCGAGATGAAAGAGATTTATGCTGAACATGACATGAAGGAAGAACTTGATCGGACTGCGAGAGTTGAGTTGTCCTATCAATATGTGGTTTTCGACATGCACCTGATATCCCAAACAATGAAACTAAAATCATAATATCAGATCTTGTCCCGGAGGTTGACGAAACAAAGGAAGTATGGAGCTGCTATTGCTTACGCTGTCACAGCCAGTGACCTGAAGATGGTATCGAGGATATCTGATTGTCTACTGGATGAATACTTATCAAATGGTAATGTTTATATTTACTCTATAACTCCCACCAAGCTAATTCCTTTTTTTTAAAAAAATAGGGCCAGAAGAGTTTGCAAGATTAGTAGATGAGATTCCGAGCTCATTACTTCATCCAACCGCGCCATCGATCAGGCCAGGATTATTCTTCGACCCGCCCAACCAGAACCAATCAGGAGATATTAATCGGAAGGATAATAACGAGAACATGACGAAGAAGCAGAAGAAAGCTCAACCGAATATGAACTCTAGTAAATTATTATTTCTGTCGAGGTATCGAGATATGCATTCTTATTACTCCAAAGGCCAACGGAAATTGGCCGCCGAAACTTTGATCGGTTTGATGACTACTGAAATCGCTCCTAAACGGTGGTGGGCGGTTTGTTTGATCGATGTTATCCCTTTACTCGAAGGTAATTTATCCCTTTTATTCTTATGGAAACGGAAACAACCTTCTCTTATTTTAAAATCTGATTTTGACCTTTGTTTTATGTACACAGATGATGAGATTTTGATTTCATTAGCGGATACATATGAATTATTGAGGTGTTTAGAGGAGATCACAGGGCCAATCTTAAGTAGTTCAAGAGATAGTTATGATAACCTAAGATACTTAAAGAAGATCGTCCGAAACGGAAAGAAATCTTCATCTCCATTATCATCATCATCATCAGATCCAACTCCAACCACCAATCTCAAATCGAAAAACGGTAACAATATCATGGTTGGTAGGAAGAAGAATGAGGACAACGAGGATGATGATGATGATGACGGTGGGGATGATGGTACTAGGTCGGCTTTGGAACAGTTGAATGTAGTCAGATACGCCTTGTCCAGACATTTAGCTAGAAGTTTAACTTGTAAACATTAATCTTTCATTTTCTCTTCATCACTCATCATCCTAACTTCCTCCCCGTTTGTTTCCTATTATTTGATTCTGTTTTTAATCATGTGCTATCGTCTGGCTCTTCTGTTCACACTCCCAAAATAAAATGACAGTGTCCGGTGCAGTTACAACAGAAACTATTTCGAAGTCCATGACGAAATAAATAATCAAGTTTTTCTGAAAGTGGCGGTGAGCTATCACTGGCCTATCACCGGTTTCTGCATCAAACGCGCCGTCGACAAAAATTTCTACTTTGCTGGTTAACCAATTGAAGTCGAAAGTGGAAACGAAGGGAAAGAAACAGGCGAAAGGAGAAGAAGAACCGACAATGGCAGGAGAAAAGATCACAACCATCTCGCCAAACAATAACCAACCGGTACTGGAAAGGGTCGAGCCGACGAAAGCAGAACTAGAAGGACTACTAGAGAACTCGTGGAAGGCATTCAAGGGATACTCGAGAAATTCTAATCTGAGCCAGAGACAGACGATCATCAAGAAAGCGCTGGAGATATTGAGTTCAAAACAAGATGAATTGGCGCGAGAATTAACGGAGCAAATGGGTAGACCGATCGCCTATACAGCCAAAGAAGTTCAAACGGCTGTCAAACGAAGTGAATACTTGCTCAAGATTAGTGACGATGTCTTCGCTGATACCCCCGGTGAACCAGAGGAAGGTTTCAAAAGATACATCCGCAAAGAACCCGTCGGACCGGTCTTGATTATTTTTGCCTGGAATGTGAGTCTTCCTTTGGATCGAATTCCCTCGATCACTTGAATCAATTCTTCCGAGAGAATAAGTGGTGCTCACAGTTTATTTATTCATTTATAGTATCCGTACCTCATCCTGGTTAATTCATTGATTCCAGCGCTACTTGCAGGGAACTCAGTAATTTTAAAACCTTCACCACAGACCCCAACGATCGCGGAGCATTTCCAGTCGATTTTTGTAGAAGCGGGATTACCGATTGATGTGATAAGTTATTTCCATTCGGGCGGGATGAATTCGAAGATCGGCCAGGTTGCGATCGAGTCACCCATTGTCAAACTGATCTGTTTCACGGGCTCAGTCGAGGGTGGATTAGCGGTCCAGAAAGTCGCCTCGGATAGAGTAGTCCCAGTCGGACTAGAGCTGGGCGGTAAAGATCCAGCGTATATCCGTCATGATGTAGATCTCGATTGGGCGGCATCAGAAATCGTGGATGGTGCACTCTTCAACTCGGGGCAGTCTTGTTGTAGCGTCGAACGCGTCTATGTCCACCAATCTATCCACGATAAATTTATCTTAGCTGTTCAAAACGTGCTCAAATCTTACATCGTCGGCGACCCATTCGATCCTCAAACTCATCTCGGTCCGGTTATCAGTTCTAAAAGCCTCAAGTTCATCCAAGGACAAATAGATGAAGCCATTCAAGCCGGCGCGAAAGACGTTACACCCGAAAACGAAAGTTTCAAAAACCTACCAACTGTAGGCAATTACATTAAACCGAGTCTATTAATCGATGTGAACCATAAGATGAGGGTGATGACAGAGGAGACATTTGGACCGGTGATAGCTGTGATGGGAGTAAAAGATGATGCCGAAGCAATCGAACTGATGAACGACAGTGAATTCGGATTAACAGCGAGTATTTGGACTAAAGATCTTAAGTTGGCCGAAGAAGAGTTAAGTACAAAGATCGAAGCTGGAACTGTCTTCGTTAATCGCTGCGATTTCCCTGCCGCTGATCTAGCTTGGATCGGCTGGAAAAACTCGGGTAAAGGCGTCACTCTAAGTCGATTCGGTTTCGATCAATTCTATAAGTTAAAAAGTATTCATCTTAAATCTTATCCTAAGTGATCATTCAGCCTTCCATACTCTTATGCATGTACGACCATTTTGCAACTGCTTTCTTGTGGTTAAATCAGATGAGTCAAATGTGAACAAAAATTGTCATAAATTCAACATGTACGTACTAGTAGATGAACGGTTGTGACCCACTACATACGAGCCCTTTTGACAATCTCTTTATCTCCACATGTACTCTATATTATGTTCACATAGTACCTCAATAAATAAAAGAGATAGTAAATCTCACTTTTTTCTTGATTTGAATCAAGTAGATCATACAGTAGTTTTTGTAATCTCCACCCACAAGAATACAGATGGCCCCGGGTACCCGCGTACAAGTCCGGGTGCGGGTGGGGATGCCAGTTTTCTGGGGGTGAAAATTCAGCGGGTACCCACCTATCTGGCTGGGCCAGGGCCTTGGCCCACCACCAGTGAGCTCGGACTTGAAAGTGGCTCAAGTACACAGCAACATGTTGCCGGTATAAGATGCTCAAGTACAGCCATTTTGCAAAAGCTTGCGGGTCGGCAAACTTAACTAAGGCCTTGTTTGGCCGTCCACGATTGTAATAGATTGTGAGCGCAGATTGTCATATGCAAATCCTGCATTGGATTTTCCTGGCTGTGCATATGACACAGTCTGAAAATTCCTCTCATATATTGATGTGACCATTTGGCAAACATCATAAACTTCAAATGTCATCCTGGAGTGTTTGTGGAGCCAATGAATAGTACTTGAGCTCCAACTGCCAATCAGTTAGATGTGGAGAACTTGCCATGGCAATCGGGCCAAAGTGAGGTATGTGATTATCACTCACTCGATCTTATCAAGCCATTTGATGTTCACCTCTCCCTACGATCTTCTAGACTCCCCATGGGAATCTAAATCTACCTGAAGAGGAACAAATACAACAACATCATAACGAATTCGATGTAAGTATGCTTTTCTGTTCTCACTATCATGGTACAAACTAAGTAATGTTGGCATTTATAACCAGGACAACACTAGATTGCTTGATGAAGAACAACGATCAGACGGTCTGCCTTCTGGCAATGAGTTTCTTGGTCAGACCTTGTATTCAAATGAGAAGGATAAAGAAGTCCAGTCAGCTTCAAACAATCTTAATCTGGAGGAACAAGGTGTGAACCCTGCATTCTTGGGTTTCACAAATCAAGCTTACATAATCTCAAAACAATACTTAATCTTCACTTGCCCCGCACCCCATCTAGCTCAGTAGAGACCCGACTTCATTTATCCTACTACTGAGCTAGCTACGACACAATAATAATATTTGGTTCTAGAATTGGTCTCCAGAGCAAACGGCTCTGATTCTAGAAGGTGTTCTTTGACGGTTTTAGTGAAGAGTTAAAAGAACTCTTACACTTTTTTTTTCTTGAACCAATCGAGACACCAAGTCACTTATCTTCTTACTTTCCACTCTAAATCGATCGCTTGGTTCATGACCACTCGATCAAATTCTAATTCGGACGATCTCCTTCCACTTACGGACCCCGAAGCCATACTTCGAGCAGGCAACGCGGCGAAACGCAAATCGAAACTAGATTCCCTTGACACTGAAACAATGAATCCGCAACCTGCTTCGAGTGCATCGGCATCTGTTCAAGACCCACCGCCGAAAGTCGAATCAAAGCAGAAATCCTCGCTCTCTCTCGAAGGCTATCTCGAAGGTCTGATGAAGCTACAACATCAGAGTATCGATCAAGCAAATATCGACCGAGCTACAGCGCTAGAGCAAAGAAAGGCTGATGCAGAACAGCGGAAGGCCGATGCGGCTCGGATTGCTCGTCTAGAGGAGACGATTCAAATGTTGACGGTGAAATCCGAGACGACACAACCAACCGCTCGACCTGAAGCTGATCGCGTGGACTTGTCGCGCTTTCGAGTAACTGATGGGCCCAGCTTCACAGGACCGTTTCAGGCTGTTGAACAATTCATCAACTGGGTTCGGGGGGTAGAAATCTACTTCTCCACAAAAGGCATAACGCATGATGACGACAAGTTACGAATCGTCGGCAATTTCATCCGAGAAACCAACACATCGGCGTTCTACGCCAACAACATTGAGGGGGCCATTGGCAAGCCCTGGACCGATTTCAAGAAGAAACTCTTCTCGTTTGCGCTTCCGACCCTATGGCGCACATCTCTGCGAGCGAATCTCAAGAACCTTCGGATGAAAGGCGCCGAAACGTTTGTTGAGTACAGTACTCGTGCCCGGACCCTCCAAACGATGATGAATTTTGATGAAGAGGAGAACCGAAAGATAACAGATTTTTCTCTTGCTGAATCGATGGTCCTCGGTATGACGGACGAGCTTCAAATCGAGGTAAATAATCACCGACTGTTGAGAGAAGAAACCTTCGAATACAGTGAATTTGAGAGCTGCGCCGGCATCTTCTGGGACGGCATCGCGAAGAAACGTACTGGCAGACAAAGACAAATGACTGCAACCACCACTCAATCTCTCCCACAAGCTAACCGACCGAGCCGAGAAGAGAACTTGTGGCGATTGAATTCCTACCTCGACTCAATTGGCCTATGCCGCTTCTGCAAGAAGACATGTGGGAGCGCCCCGGGCAACTGTTCAGGACGAATGGACCGTTCATTCGTGAAGATACCGGACTCATTCGTTGCACCTCCGAGACAGGTAGACTCCAAGCCTTTGACGAACCGTCCGGCCCCTGGAGCAGCGGCTGGAAAGCCAACTCATCCCCCGGCAGGCAGACCAACGAACCGCGCTGCAACAGTGGCGGGAGTAACACAGTCAGGATTATTCCCTGAAATGGATCAGGCATCAATCTCAGCACTGGCGGACCTAGACGAAGAGCTCCGTAAGAACGCAGAGGAAAGGTGTGTGGAACCAAAAAGCCATAAACGGTTGATTGTAGATTTATACCTCGGCAACACACGCTTACGTGGACTGATTGATACAGGAGCGGATCTCAACTTGATGACTGAAGCGGCAGCCAAACTTGCGAAGCTACCCACCAGGGAACTGGAACGACCAACAACTATTAGTCTGGCGTTACACTCCAGCAGCACAACACCAGTCATCCTACGATACGCGACCACGGCTACTTTAGACGATCCCAAATCTGGACTCCGATTCACAGATGTCTCATTTAAATTGGGACCCATTGCAGGACAGTATGATATGATTCTCGGGACACCATTTCTCACTCTATTCTCACTCTCAGTTTCAATCTCCAACCAGTCTATTCGTTGTGATCACTCAGGCCGAATTATTTTTGATTATCGTCACAAATGCAATGAAGAACAAATAGAGACTGAACCAAAAGAACCTAAGCCCATTGAGCTTCCCTGTGAGGATCGTGAGAATAAAATTCTCAAAGAATTTCGAGAACTGTTCCCAATAGATATTCCCGCAATTTCGGATGAAGCGGAAGCAGAGGGCCTCTTCAAAGACGGGTCATTCCCGGAGAAATTACAAAACGAGAGCTCAAGAGTCAGACACAAGATAGTACTAACAGACCCTAATGCAAGCTTCAATGAACGACAATATCCATACCCCCAGAAACACCTAGTAGCATGGAGGACACTGTTTGATCAACATCTGACAGCAGGCAGGATCCGTCGTTCATCCAGTCAATATGCATCCCCTAGCTTCATCATTCCCAAGAAGGACCCGGCTGCGCTGCCCCGATGGATATGTGACTACCGAAGATTAAACAGCTTGACAGTACGAGACCGATCCCCACTGCCAAACGTTGATGAATTAATCCGTCTTGTTGCATCAGGAAAAATCTTTTCGATACTAGATCAAACGAATGCATTTTTTCAGACAAGGATGCGGGAGGAAGACATTCCTTTGACGGCAGTAAAAACCCCTTGGGGACTGGTTGAGTGGTGCGTCATGCCCATGGGCCTTACCAATGCACCGGCAACTCACCAGGCGCGACTTGAAGAAGCATTGGGGGATTTGATCAATGACTGCTGTGTGGTCTACCTGGACGACATTGTAGTTTTTTCGAACTCCATTGACGAACATGAACATCAATTAAGACGGGTATTGGAAAGGCTTCGAGCGGCAAATCTATACTGCAGCCCAAAAAAGACACAGTTATTTCGGTACAAAATCAAATTCCTTGGGCACTGGATAACGGCGGATGGATTCATGGCAGACGATGAGAAGATATCCAAAGTCTTAGATTGGCCAACCCCCCGATCACCCAAAGGAGTTAAGAAGTTTTTGGGTACAGTTCAGTGGATGAAGAAGTTCATCTGGGGACTACAGAAGTATGTTGGTACTCTCACACCGCTAACCAGTACTAAACTGGATCCGAAGGATTTTAAATGGGGTGAGGCAGAAGAGACAGCTTTTCAGAATATCAAGAGAATCATGACGTCTCTCCCATGTCTGAAGAACATTGATTACGAATCGGAGGATCCCCTGTGGCTGTTCACGGACGCAAGCGGATCCGGACTTGGGGCGGCACTATTTCAAGGTAGAGACTGGAAAGGAGCATCCCCAATAGCTTACGAATCTCACCTCATGTCGTCAGCAGAAAGAAATTACCCGGTCCATGAGCAAGAGCTTCTGGCGGTCATCCACGCCCTTCAGAAGTGGAAAATGCTGTTGCTAGGAATGAAAGTAAATGTGATGACAGATCATCACTCCCTTACTTACCTTTTGAAACAGAGGAATCTCAGTAGAAGACAAGCACGCTGGACCGAGATACTGGCAGACTTTGACTTGAATTTTGAATACATTCGAGGCGAAGACAACACGGTGGCTGACGCCCTTTCAAGGAAAGAGATCCCGGACGAATCTGATGACATCAACATTAAAGATGTGGCCTGTGTGGCGGCACTCACCGAATTGGGCACCGAACTGTCAGACTCCCTCAAGAAACGCATCCTAGAGGGCTACGCAACCGATCCCTTCTGCGAAGCTCTCCGGAAGGTCCTGCCTCTTCGCGAAGACTGCTTTGAGAAGGAGGGTCTTCTGTTTGTTGATGGACGATTGTTGATCCCAAAGTCTGAGGATCTTCGAATCAATCTGATGAAAGATGCACATGAACGACTGGGTCACTTGGGCTACCTAAAGACAGTGACAGAACTACGACGGGATTTTTTCTGGCCAGGACTATCAAAAGGAGTTCGCCTGATGGTGCAAGGCTGTGCAACATGCCAACGGACAAAGACTGCTACAGTTGCCCCAACCGGAAAAATGCTGACTCCCCCACTGCCCTCCAAACCACTACAACATCTGGCAATTGACTTTGTGGGACCTCTAAAAGGCGCCAACCATTATGACATGATACTTACTTGCACATGTCGCCTGTCTGGATTCACACGGATAATACCTGTACTACAGAAGGATACAGCGGAGAAGACGGCCTCAAGATTTTTCACGGGGTGGCTGGCAATCTTTGGCGCACCAATCACCATCATCAGTGATCGCGACAAAACTTGGACCTCACGTTTCTGGAAGGCAATAATGGAGCGCATTTCGACACATTTCCACATGACAACTGCTTTTCATCCTCAAGCAGATGGCAGGAGCGAACGAACCAATAAAACAGTAGGCCAAATACTTCGGACTTACACAGCCAAACGCCAGAGCCGCTGGTTAGAAGCTCTGCCAGCAGCTGAATTTGCTATTAACTCAGCTATTAATGTGGCCACAGGAGTCAGCCCGATTGAACTTGTGTTTGGGACTCAACCACGCCTCTTCCCATCAAAAGAAGGTTCTGAGGACGAATCACCCTCTGTTAAAAAGTGGATCCGACAGCGGGAAAGTGCATGGATGGAAGCTCGTGATGCCCTTTGGACGAGTCGTATCCGGCAGGCTCTTCAACATAACAAACGCTGTCGTGATTTACCACCAATTGAGGTGGGATCTTGGGTTCTTCTAGATTCAGCGGATTGGCGTGGCCGACACCAGAGTGGCACTGATAAACTCAAAGAAAGGTTTGAAGGACCATATCAGGTTCTGCGTGTATTCAATAATGGTCAAACGGTGGTTCTAGATCTTCCGGAAGGCGATGGACGTCACCCCTCTCTACATGTCTCCAAGGTGAAGCAATTTTTTCAACCGGATGGCACCGTGAAGGTGGAACCCACAAAAGTAAGTTCCACCCAATAGTGCACCTCCGGGCTCTTCTACACTCTTCAAGTAAGCATTACCACGGCCACAAGTGTGAGCACCCAACTGGTCATTCTGCCTTCCTTTACAGCTGCACAGGGACAAGGACGGTCGATATCCTCCCACTCTCAATTCTTCTTACATCAAATCTTCTTCTAGCCTTCTCCCCCTCACCAGCCCTACACTAGCCTTCTCTTTCTTACTTTTCCTTTTTTCTTTTTCTTTTCCCCTTTTCTCCTTTTCTCGTTTTCTTTTCTTCCAGGTCTTAACTTAGCTGTCACAACTCCTTTTTCTAGGGGAGGAGACT
>LUKR01000588.1:8124-18552 GCA_019395275.1 Puccinia brachypodii | reverse complement strand
CTTTCAAAAAAAAAAGAAAACCTGTTTTATGTTTTATTTTTTACAAATTTTCAAGCTTTGTTTTTTGTTTCCATTTCTTGATAATCATGATTTGGAACCTATTTTGAACCATTTGGCCAAGTCTTGTGACTTTTAGTTTTTGGGATGAGGTGCTGAACTCCAAAATAACATGCCAATTTTACCTGTCTAGCCACTGTACATACTTCTGAAGAAAACTAAAATCAAAAAACCAAAAAAAGAGCCAAAATATGCCACCCCCCCAATAAAGAAAAAATAAAAATAAAGATTAAAAATAAAAGAAAAGAAAAGAGAAAAAAGCAGCCTGCCACCAAGAAAGCCACAGGGTATGTTTCCAAGTAACCCACTGTGAAATTATGTGGTATTGGCCTTTTGAATTTGAGACCTGCTCAAGTTGCTTTTCCATTCACACTTATATCATTGCTAAGAATATTATTGCATACCTTTTCCAGCAGTAATTCATCAGAAATTCAGGCTGTGAAGTTGCTCATGCCACAGAACCCGTTGGAATTCCATTCTTATCTCTCTTCTTAGCTCAAAAATCACCTTGATTACTTGTCTCTGTTATCTATGTCAAGCTTCTGACAACTTGAGTATTGTCCTGTATTAGACCATCTGAGTGGTGATGTCTTGTAGTCTTGTGCCTCAAATCTTGTAGTCATTGAACCCTGATATGGTCTTTATCTGCATTCATATAATCCTGTGTTCTTCATGCATTATCAAACTCAGTGTATCCATTTTCATAGTCATTAGAATGGTCTACTAGATATTATTCTTCATTAATCAAATAAATTTCACATGTTTTCTCACTTCCAATGTTTTACTTATTCAAACCACTCAAATACAAGAATTTTGTTGACTTTTATTTTATTTTGAATGCTATCTGCTGTATGGTGAAAATCAACATCATTTTTTCTCTCCCCAAACTTCATTGAACTATCCAGATTTTCTTCTGTTGCCATCTTGAGTTTCTTGTGACACCTGATTCCATTCAAACACTGCCTCATCCTTGTCTCTCTCCACATCTGTGGCTATTAATGTTGAGGTGTTGTTAGTATTCTCCCATGATGTATCACCACAGCCTAGGAGGAGCTGCTGGATCAACTCATGACCACCAACAGCCAACCACCTTGGCCACAACAATTTCCTGCAGCCTAGTTGGTTAAAGGAGAAATGTGATACAAATTTAGAACTTTTAGATAATTTGTTATCCATTAAATACTATTAGCTACAAGATTTTATTTATTAATGTCTCATTACACTAATGAAACAAAATCTTAGAAATTTCAATTCATTTGTCAACCACATACCATTAGTTCCCATTAGTGTAGCAAAAAATTTCTACACTAAAGTATACTAACAATAATATAAGCTTCTGGGTACTTGTGCACTCTCCCTGCAAGGAACTGTACCAATTGATCATCAAAGAGAGTGCCAAATACCCCTCAAAGGACCAGGCCTGATAGGTCATGGAAGGAAGAGTGTAAACTCTCCTTCTCTTTGATGAACATTGGCTCTCCTTCTCTCAGACAAATGGCGATCAAAGGAAGGAGAGTGTATGTACCCTTTTATGACCAGTGTGATGATCAAACTGGTTCTATGTGAGCCGGCACCTCTTAAGTGGCGTGCGGACACAAGGATAGGGGGGGGGATTATTAGTTGGATTACAATTGATAATTCAAGAGAAAATAACAATAGAGATAAGAGAGAAAACAAAAGGAGAAATAAGAGAGAATAGAGATAATCAATATAATTTATTTTTTATAATAATTTATTCTTTATATTTTTTATAAGATCCTCTTTTAATTCTCAGACCAATCTGTAGAAGATTGATGGTAAGCTCTGCTTGAAGCTAGCATCTCCTTTCTTTAGAAACAGAAGGAGGTCTGGTATAATAAATTGTCCAGCCACAGTTTTTGTAGACCAAAAGAAACTGGTCAGGTTCTTTACTGGGAAACCTATGGGGTTTTCTAGTTAAACCACAAAACTAATGATAATTTATGAGAGGGATCTTTTATTTTATATTTTATTGTTTTTTATTTATTCTTTTATTCTTTTAATATTTTTTACAACGTTTAGAGAGATAAAGTGAGAAAGAAAAAGGGAACAGGAACTGAGAAAAAAACAAGAGAAATAATAAATGAAAAGAGGGTGACTTACTTGAAGAATTAATGACACTGAGAGTGGGATTAATTCTGGGAAGTAAGGGACCTTTAATTTTCTTTTATGTATTTTTCACAGTGTGCCTTTCTTGTGCACGTACTTTGTTTTTTGTGGAGTTCTGATTTTTTTTGTATCTGGGGAAAAAGGGCCATGTATATCTGGAAGCCTGTCTCAAAGCTCCTCTTTTTTCTTTTCTCACATATCTTCCTTTTCTTCTTCTTTCAATACAGTCTTGATGGAGATCTGTAGACACGCGGGAGTGTTGTTTGGGAGAAAATCTACTGCGGGCCGCAGTGAGGCACGCAAGTTGACAAGTTCAAGTTGGTGAGGTACGCGCAGGGAAAAGAAATCCAACTTGGGCGTAATGTTGGAGATAGAAACCAGAAGTAGTACTTCTAGGAGGTTTCAAGAGAAATGAAGTAGGGATACTTTTGTTAAAATTACATGAATAATCTGATTATGAAATCAGGTTATTTCTAGGATAAATGTGTACATTTTTATAGCAGACTTTTGGTAAGTTGAGCTGACTCTAAGGCTGACATACTAGGCCAGGAATCAAGAAGTTTATGAAATTTTTACACTCCAAGGGTAGTGCTCAAGAATCTCAAAAATGAAGACTCAAGATTTAATTAGGAATAGTTATGGTTTCCTTCCATGTCTTCTCTTTCTTTTTCTTCCTTTGGTTTTCTTTTTTTTAGTTTCTTATTATTATTTTAGTTTGATTGTCTTAAACACCTGCCTTAGTTGACATGATCTCAGTCTGTTTTTTATGATATGGTTACTGGTGTATTTCTTTTGGTTTCATATAGTGTTTCCTTGAATTTATTCATTTATTTATCATTATTTATCATTTAGATTGCTTATAGGTTTATCATCATTTACTTTTGTTTAGTTACTCGTTCTTAAGACACCCTTTGTGCTGTTGGTACATTTTCCTTTTTTTGTTTGGTTTGGTTTGTTTTATGATTGTTGTTTGTGGTTTTGTTTCTTGGTTTTTATCTTTCCCTTGGTTTTGTTATCTTATTTTTAGTTTTGACCAAGTTATGTTTTAGTTAGGGAAGTTTATGTAAAAGGCTTATAGTACTTTAAAACATGATCTAACCTAATCTTACCTTATTAACTGCCAAGGTGGAGAACTGTTTGAATTAACGAACCACAAGACTCTTATCATGTTTATAGGAGTTGAACCTATTCCATTATTATTACTCTACCACACTCTGCTTACCCTGTCCTATCATTAAACATATTACCCTGTGCTGTATCTATACCTCTCTTTTAAACCTCACACCTCCCTCCATCTCTTTTTTATTCTTTATCCTTCTCGAATACATCGGCAAAGGTTTATTTTACCCCCTACAACTCTTATCTCTACACTACATCTTTTAACCGTCGTGGAAAGTATACTTGCAAACCATAAACAATCTTATCTACATATCTACATGACCTTTTTAGTATATCTTCCCCTTATCTATTTATCTCTACATTACTGTGCCCTCCCTACATATCCCCTCTCATTATATCTACCCCTTACTTATCCCTCCACACATTACTCACTTCATACCCACCTCTCTTCTCATACATCTATACATCCCCCCCCCCCCCCCCCCCCCCAACTTAAGTTCCCCCCCCCCGTTATCAATCTCTCATGTCTTTTATCTGGACCCCTACTTGAGGGCAGCCATACAGCACCTAGCCCTTCACCCAAATATATATGTTTGGACACCGTAGGAGTTCCACACCAGCCATTTATGAATATATATATTGTTGTTGCTGACTGGTCAGGCAGTCACCAATAACAATAGATTTATGGGGTTTTCCAAACCTGTCAGCCACAGAGCCCATGTCACAGTACCTGACATGTCCCAAATAACTGCAAGTTACCATTTAACCAACAGATAAGCTACCTTATCTGCAACAATCCTTTACATTAACCCATCTCTCAATCACAGTACACTACATTCCCTTATTCTGACCTCCATAAAGCTCCCATACAATATTAAACATTGTATTAACACTCCTTGTTATCACTAATCAATATTAAGCATTGTACTAACACTCCTTGGCATTACTTAAGTGCTTATGTATTACTAGTATTTGCCCCCAATTTTGGGAGGTGTATTATTTGATCCTCACGGGGGAGTTGAGGTCTACCATTGATGCCAGAGTTACATTGCATGGCAGTTTTTGAACTGTTATTGACACCAGTGTTACATGGCATGTATGTTTGTTTGGCCGCCAGAGGGTATTATTTTAGTTATATGTAGATTATTCAAAGGATAAAAATTGTATTAACCTATGACACACCCAGGAAGATCACTTGTCTTTGGCTTAAAGCATAGCCCTATATTAACCCTGTGATAGCATATACAACAAAGCACTAGTCTAACTTACAGTCCATATTCCACCCTCAACAATCCTGGATTCTCTTCAACAATTCTGTTAAAGCATGTCTTATTGTTAAGCCCCTAATCCCTCTGGGATTACCACAAAAACAGGTGAGTTATCCCTAGTTGTCTATTAACACCCTGTGTTAATCTGGATGCGCTTAAAAGCAAGCCTCTCAGCCTGAAGATTTAGCTGATTAAGTGTGTTTTTAACAGGAATTTACCACAAAACCTGTCCTTAAACTTTCATCAAAGTTCCAATCACTGCTATTCAGCTACAGTAAGTGACCACAATCTGACAAAACCATTAACATTGTAATACTGGTATCTATGGCCTCCCATGCCAAAGTACAAGGCCCTGCTGGCAGAGATGTGGGCTTCTTTTGGTGTAGCCTTATCACACTCATATACTATCACCCCTAATTAAAATCCAAGATCATTTGAAGCCATGCTTTAACCAGAACTGGTGGGAACTGTAACAATACCTACCAACAGTAGGCTGTGTAAAAGTTTAATAGGTTTGTATATAACTCATCCCAAGTCTGAATTCATTTGTTTACCCAATGACAAAACAACCAAGTTCAAACTCCAAATTGTTGTTCAAAAAACATAACAATGTATGATCAGAAAGATTATCAATGGGTTTATCCAACTGATTGTCAACAAAAATTGACTTGGGATGGGTGATCCAATAGAAAGGAACTCAATTAACCAAAACTCCAAACTTAGCATCACAGCTGCCTTGGAATCTAGTAAACGTAATTTCCCAAACTGCTTTTTGGCCAGGATTATGTAAGCACATCACTTCCAAAAGATTCCAAAAGATTTATGTTGATGCATTTATGTCATTATGTTTTTCAATTCTGAAAACCACCAATGACATAAACAGTGAAAATAATACAATACAATACCTGTATCTAGTATTGACAATACACCTTTCAAAACATATTTGTATTGAATCTGGAGCACAATACACTACAATACAGATAGAAAAAAACAGTGTTTTGCCCAATACAAGGTGTAATATATTTTTCTGAAAATATCTGTATTAGGGGGTATCAAATATGACCAAATCCACCATTATGTAATTGACTGGTTTTTCAAAAATCCACCATTTTCAAAACCTGTTATTTATTCACCTCAAATATACCAAATCCACAATTAGAAACCAGACAATTATCTAAAAAGAAAATTCTATATCAGTGGGTACCACAGCATAACAGGTGAAGAACTAACAGGTTTTGAAAATGGTGGATTTTTGAAAACCAGTTAATTACAAAATGGTGGATTTGGTCATATTTGATACCCCCTATTGTATTGCTTGGCCAATACAATACAGATATGATACAAATACAGCCAGGTACTATTACATGTATTTTATTGCTTACATCATTGATGACATACACATTTTCCTCACTCAATGTATGTTCCTCTGGGGAGCTATGGGTGAACTTGACGCACCACTAAAAACAACCTTTCTGGAGGGCTTGTCCAATGCAACATTGAACAAGATCATTTAACAACATGGCAGATAGCTTGGGTCAATTGGTTTGTAAGACAGGCTTGTTTGATGCCCTATTGGATAGCTTTTTTCAACACCCCATCCAACAAGCCCTCCAGATGGGGTTTTCTTGACACCACTATAAAAATACCCATCCAGGGGGCATGTCTGATGCTGCATGGAAAACAATTGTTGGAAAGCTTGGTCCAACTGTTTTTTCTGACATTTTTTCTGGAAGGCTTGTTTGATATCAAATTGGAAAACCTTGGCCAATGCTGCATCAGACAAGCCCCGGATACATACTTTCTTGTGGTGACAGCAGAGGCCATTGGATTGTCCAGGAAAGGAGATCCTGCAAGTTGGATCTTTTTGCATCTGTGGATCTACAGTGACCCCTTGATGTAAGCATCTACAGTGTAAGCATAATTTGATGTAAGCATATGATTCTGGTCCACCATTCTTGGCTACCAAAATTTTGGTAGTTTTTATGCATAATGCCTAAAGCATGAAAATTTGGGGTCAGAAACTTGAAGTATGCTTATACAGGAAGGGAAAAGTGTGTGAAATGGTGTTGGATGAGGCTCAACTGAAGCCTCTCACAGATTCCCAGTTTTACAGAAGCATAGGTTTTTGGAAAATCCCAGGAATTCAGCCTATGCTTATATAGGCTGTCCTATTTAAGCATGTGCTTAATTCTATAAGAAGCATGTGAAATGTGTCCACCATCTTTATGCTCATAAGGAGGGGTCACTGTAGTTGAAAAATAAAATGTTGCAGATCCATGGTTTATGTTGTAACCTATCACATAGGTTACATACCTGTGACACTCACCTCCCCGCTAAGACTATATATACAGTGACAGACTCAGTACTTCGTACGGATCTTGCACTGTGTGTACTTTCTCTCTCTCTCTTTTTCTGCTATTTTCTCTCTCTCTCTCTTTGAGTCTCTGGAATATACACATATATTCCTATCAGTTTATACCTTGAAGATTTTATTTTTCAGCAATTATTAGAGGGATAACGGTCGAGAAAAGAAAGATGAGACTTGCATGTAGCGCCTCACTTTGGCTCTGAGGCAAGGCTACAGATCTGTAGGGAATGAAATGCTGGGCCATGCAATTTTCTATCCCGCCAAAGGTGACTCCTGTGCCTGCAAGGGACCTGGGCAACACGCTCCCTCGCAGGGAGGAGGGAGTGGCAGGGAGGGACTAATGTGAAGTTGTGTTGAGTCAGCTCAAGCCCCTCGTACAGGCCATGTGGGCTCAAGAACCCAAAGTTTGGAGGGACGTGTAATGCGAAGTGTGGGGTCATTAACGGATGAGTGCGGCATCAAAGGATGGACACAGTTCTGACGAGTTTCATGCTCCATAGGTGTGTCCGCTTGGCCTCTTCGCTTGCACGACGCGTTCCAACGTACATGGGGTTCCAATCCACCCTACGCCAACCTTCACGAGTATAAATGTCTAACGGTTTCAGAGGCCAACTACCCTATTGGCAAAGAAACAAGCCGGCCGGCAGCCCCTCCTGCACGAGCAGCTCTTTTCCCTGTCTGCTGTTTGTCGCTTATAAATATCCCGCCAGCGATTCCAATGCGCCGCCATCAAGTCTGTCAGGTGAACTTCGCCCTGCGCACCTTCTCCATCTAGCATGGCTGTTGTTTTTCCCCGGACCACGCGTCCCTCACGAATCTCGCTTTTGTCAATTCACTTGGTAGTTTTGGTTGCGAAGACTCTCTGCTTTCCAGGCCAAGATTTTTCTACACTTCCGCAAGGGGTGTTCCCTGTTTACCGCGACGCACGAATTGGTACGTTTTCAATTGCCCAACTGCAGACATTATTTTCATGTCCCTAGAACTAAAAGCTCCTCCTGGAACATGTAGCATCTGCCTCTCAAGTTAGAGGCAGAATCCCCTTCGAGCAACGTCCCCCTTTGGGTGAGATCGCCGAGCGTAAGCCTCCAGTAATCTTCTACTCGCCCATTCAAAATTTCAAATTAATTGGGATGGTTTACAAGGCATTATCGAGACGACGGACCCCGACCAAGTACCGTTGAATGATGAGCTTGCACGCAAACAAGAAGAGGCGCTGGCAAGACTCAACCATCGAGAGATGCCGTTACATGAACCCGATCAGGAGGTAAACTCCAAAAGTGAGCGTTTAAAGTATTCATCAACTTGTTGGATGTTTGTCCAAGGCTACTGATGTATTGTGATTTCAATGCTTTTTGACGGTCTTGCTTGCCTTCATTGGACATTTCCGAACCATTTCCCGAACCATGAATTCTGTTGACCTGCACGCAGAGCGACACAACCCTTTCAAGTCCAAGTTGATGAAACCTTTTGGCAACACTGCTCCGATTAAACCGATCGAGGATTCCAAGGAAGTAGTACGAGTAGCACCAAGAAGTAAGTGAGAGTCCAATGAACAAAATTTGCAGATAATGTATAACTTAATGATCGGCATCCTTGATAGATATTTCGCCTGGACATCTTTCGCGTAAGTCTCCCCTCACTACACGGATTGTGGTTTACCTAGAAGTACGCGCACCCACGCTAATGTCGAACTCATGTCGGGAAATATTTTTAGAAATGCGCCGAGACCTGGAAAACCGGGCGCACATAAATGTTTATGAGAGTCTCATGGATCACGATACTGAGAAGATTGGGCTGAATGAAGTTGCAAATGCAAACTTACATGAGCTTCTGGTGTCCATCACAAGTCGTTTCTTTCATATTATCAAACCTGACGATATCACCGAGCAAGGACGGATGGCGCGTCAAGCCTCTAGCATTGAAGATTTGCAGAAATATCATGATACGCTCGTCCTCAATATCGCGAAGGATATCGAAGAATCTTGCACCACGTTGATGGAGCCACGAAACTACCAATCTACCGAAGTTAACAAAGAAGCTCTGGCGATGATGTACCTCCTGAACGACTTTTTTATGGAAATTATTGCAGCTTTGGAACGATACGGTCTGATAAGTGACGGGTGCCTCTCGACCATTCTCAACGAGCAAAGCAAAGGACGCTTCATATTCAATTGGACCCTCGGGGAGCACCCCATCCTCGTGAATCAGTACATGGCCTATGCCCCGTTTGACTTGAGGCTTAGCATCCAATCAAGTCCATCAACTCGGCTGATCCACGGCCTCGTGAAACGTTAGTCGAGCACTGATAGCTTCTTTCTCGTCTTATCAGAGACCACTTGCCGGGGGATAACTCTATTAGATACATCAAACTGCAGAGTGGAATGGAAACTGATCTGATATCTGTTGCGCTTTATTACACCAGACCTAGACCCGAGTAGTTGGCGGAACATAGAGCGGTGCTATGTGGATTATCAGCTAGCGGAGCTCAATCATCATGAATATAACCTCGATACCTTGAGTCGCGAATTTCTACGGGTCACATCGCCCGCCGACGGATTGGTCGAGCATGCCATGCAAACCAATATACTGAGGTTTGTGCAACGCGTAGTCGTCAGGCTCTTTCCGAAAGAGAAGGTATCCTGGGAATCGGACAGCGCTCTTCTGATACGATCCAAGGCTTTATACAACGTGCTGCGCTTTGTCGTCCAATACGATATTCAACCATCACGTTTATCTCATACCTACATGACCGAACTCCGTAGCCTACCCGATTTTCCCAAAATCCAAGCGTTCGAAAAACTAACGATGGTATACTCCGACGTACTCCAAACAGCGTATCTCCAACTTGCCTTCGCCCTCCAAAGATTGAAGGAAGACTCACACTTATACAAACCCTATCACAACAAGATGTGGTCCGCAAGGTATTTGCTTGACATGGACAAAAGAAACCAGCGTTTGTTATTCTCTCCCGAGGCAAAAAAAAGCACGACCGCCATATCTCACAGCGAATCCGCGGAACTATTTTACCAGGAGAAAGGACAAATGCCAGAAAACGTGAATCTTTACATGAATTCTCTTGGATTGGGCTCTTCTCCGCCTCTAGTAATCACTACACTGGCCAAAACAATTAGAGAAGATTTAAACCAGATGCAAGTACTCAAGAGCGCCCAGCCCTTGAGAGGACAAACTAAGGCCGAGATGGAAATCGAAGGCTTGACAGAAATCCTGCATCTATACTTGCAAGGTGAAAAGCCGCGAGCTCGATGAACCTAGCTCCTTGTGTTCATTGTCACTTTCTTATTTTGACTGATTGATTATGCGCATAGACAAGCAGGGCAGACTGTGGGCTTCTCAGATGTGAAACAAAATCCTGTTAGAATATCTGGAGTTTCAGGCTCTATGTTTTTGGCGTTGTAGAAAAAAGCAGGTTATAATTGTGAAATGCTAATCAACCACAAACAAACACCCGGGGCAAAGCCGGGTCATGAG